>DWJZ01000904.1:0-27002 GCA_018249125.1 Asbolis capucinus | reverse complement strand
CGATTTGCGTGTATCGGATAGTTCTGGTTCTCCAGAGTCAAGCTCCTTCCCTTGTACTACTCCTGTCCTTCTCCTACGGCCTGTTTATATGCATCTCCAGTCTTATTCCATCATCCTTGCCAGATAATAGGTCCTAAATCTAATTAAAACCTTATTTTAAAACACCATATACCCCAAGATTCTTTACAGTGCTGTTTTTACTAATTCATTAAAGGGTGAATGTTGAAATAAAAACCCATATTTTGTTATTGAACCCCATTCTAGTCAAAGGAGGACTTTCATATTTATCATCCCTGGCAGGTTTACCGCGCGAGGTGGCTCGTCTTCGGCTGCGACCCACCAGGTCTTCCTCCATCCTGCACTCGGTGGAGGACCTGTCCACAGACAGCACCTGCGTGTATAAGGCCAGTCGACGGAAAATCAGCAGGTTAGCTACTGCGAGCTGCGAGGAACTGCACAAGTTGTAGAGTTTATTACGCCGTTTCTTCTCCCTTCTCTTTTTATACTCGTAGCACTGAAAATCAGCAGGTGAGCTATTGCGAGCTGCGAGCACCTGCACAAGTTGTAGAGTTTATTACGCGGTTTCTTCTCCCTTCTCTTGTTATAGCACTTTTCAAAACGATGTTAGAATCAAAATACGACGTTTGTAAGTGTATTGAAAATACCAACAGCCCTACGTGAAATAAACTTGAGTATGAATTGTGAATATTATTTAACTATTTTTTACATTGTTAGGGGGGAAAATATTTGTATGTTTTGTTTACGATTGTAACATATAGGTTATTTTGTAGAAAAATTCGACTGATATCGATAAAATTTCTTCAGAACATCGATACTTTGTAGTTCTACCATAATGTCACTGGACATTCCGTTGCTCCTACGTGTTTCTTGATGTAAATCTGCCAAATTCATGAAATGAGATATTTCTAATTGGAAATTTAAAAATGTTTACTGAAAATAACACATTTCAAGTGATGGGACTGATTTTTCTATTCTTCTCATTCAGGTGATACTAGGTGTTTTATGTCTGGTCATAAAATTATAATTATGTCAGTACATAAATGGCCTTTCGAACCCTATAACGTTTATGAATCGTTGAAATATTTCTATTTTAATGGTACTAGGTCCAAGGAATCCAGTAATTAAGATAGGTATACTACGGGACACTATTATAACTAACTACTACTAATAACACATCTTAGTATACATTCATTTCTTTCCTACACAAAACCAAATTGCAGTTATGCTTTTTGCACGATAATGATGTTGAACCGTTTCGTAGCTGCACTGTAAGCGATAAATGGACAAGGTGTTTCAGATCTGGTTTCGCACTCAACATGTTAACAGAAAACATAATTCTAATTTTGCGGAATGAATAATATTTTGTTTCTTTCTAATTTCGAGGTCCCTGTACATCCGACCGCCACTGCCCAGCAAAATAAATCCCAGCAAGTTTACAGAACCTGAAGTAGACGTGAAGAAGGAGGAAGAACAAAAGGAGCAGCCAGAAGTAGAAGAGAAGAAAGGCTGCATGCACACTATATCGAAGTAATATTTTGGCATCTTTAAAATAAATAACTGTTTGGTACGGTTTCCGAGTTGGCATAAATTGGCGTGACTCGTCGGGAGCTCCGTCAATATAGTGGTAGTTTTAAAATATAATTTTTTAACGTTTTATCTGTTCGCGTTAATCTCGGTAACTTCTGATCCGACCCTTCTTCTGATATGACCCTTCACATTTTGAGAGAAGACCCGAGCCCAGTAGTTGGACAGGTATGGGTTGCCTATGATGATGATAGGTAAATTACCTGGATTCCAGGAGAAGGCAGCTCAAAATGTTGTAATGTGTGCAGGTACCTGGACGTGTCGCTGCTGAAATCGTGGCGGTTCGGTCTGCTGTGCGCGTCGGTGGCACTCATGTCGTGCGGCTCGCCGTACGCACTTTACTACCTGCCCGCGTACACCGTTGCTGTCGGACATACCAAGGCAGCCGCTGGTAAGTACACAACGAAAGCTGAAAAAAACGAATTGATGCCCAAGCTTAAAACCCACAGAGATGAATTGCTTAGGGTTTTAGCAACCCACTTGTGTGGATCCTTTTTCCTTAAAAAAACTATTATAGGTTTTTAAAAGCTTGTATCCTGGGGGTAGAGTGTAAGTTGAGGCTTAGATTAGATCAGATGACCGTGTGTGAGTTGTCTTGGGATATTTTTTTATTATTGTGATTTGAAACTCCATATAACTAAAAATCGATAGTTAAAAAGCGTTACATCATAGAATTCCTTCCGAAAAATGTGTTTCGTGGAAGGAGGTTTATAAATACACACAAGCGTCCTAGGAACCGTTTTCGAGAGTAAGATAATCTTATCTTATCTTATCTTATCTATATTTATCTTATATATAGATATATACAGAAGAAGAGGAAATGGTGATTCAATATTTTACCTGTATTTGTGTTTACAGGGCATCTAGTAGCAATCAGCGCAGTTCTAGATCTGTGTGGACGGCTCGGGCTGGGATATCTGTGTGATCTGCATCTCTTCTGTCGAAGAAAGGCGTATATTGTCAGGTATTTTATTATAAAAATAACTAACTTTTGATGTTCAGCTGGTATAAAACAATCACGTCATGGTACCGATAGCGACCTATTGCTATGTATGAACACCTATTACCACGTTGAGTGCGAAACCAGGTTGGAAACACCTTGTTCATAGCATAGCTCGTAACTAATTTGGTGTAGGAAAAAAATGCATTAAGATGTGTTATTAAAATAGTCCTCTGGTGTACCAATCATCATACCATGTTGTTTAGACCTGGTACAACAGTAAACAAATATTATTTAATGGTTTCTATGTATGCCACAAGGATAGGGTATTAATAACACTATTAGTTTCGGATAGTTTTGGTTACGGATATATTAACTCGTAAATAAAATAATAGTTCCGAATGAGGTTATGTTATGACTAGAAATATGCAAGATTAACAAAGCACGCAAGCAGTGAAAAAACATAGCATAAAATTTAGTCCCTTGCCTAAGACTAGTCGAAAGTTTTGTAACAAATACAATTACTGATTATTAATGATATTTCACATATCCGATAGTTTCGGATACGGTTACGGAACTCCATAACATCCTTCCTATAATATTATAAATGCGAAAATGTATGAGGATGGATGGATGTTTATTACACGTAATAACATTTGAACGGATCTGAATGAAATTTGGCACAAAGATAGATTACAGTGTGGAATAACATACATATATTTTTATCAAGTGTAGTTCCTGATAATTATGAAAAAACTGAATTACAATTTCTAGCATCCTGGTAGCCGGAGCTGCTGTGTTGACTCTGCCGAGTCTCACTTCGTGGTGGGCGCTCGCTGTTGCTTCAGGTCTACTTCAAGCATCTACTTATAGACTACTAAACCTACGAGATTCCATATTCATAACGAAATGTTTCTGCCAAAACATTAGACTAATAAATCTTATATTACACACCTGGAGCGATGTACCGACCAATACTGTTGATTTATGATGTGGCGCAATTTTTGCATCGATTTTTGCATCTTAATACGACACTTTTCTTTGCCATAACTGTAACACTACTGGGCACGGGTCTCCACTCACAATGGTATGTGTACAGGCCACAGTCCACCACGCTGGCCAAATACGCATTGGTGGACTTCATACACCTTCGAGAACGTGTGTAGATCGCTCAGGAGTGCAGTTTTCCTCTCATGTTTTCCTTTAGCAAGTGATATTCAACTTCTAATACGCACATAACTTTGGAAATTAGTGGTGTGCGTCACAGGATTTGTACTCAGGACCTTCCGTTCGAGAGACCAACGGTCAAACCATATTGGGCTATCATGTTTAGTTGTAATATCAACATAAATATAGCTTATAAGCGTAAAGGGGCGAGGGGAGGCAGGAGTAAGCAGCTCAAGGACATCAAATAGTTTTTCCAGCACTGTTTTCATATTAATAACTCAGGACAACTCACAGATCGCCATCTAATTCCAAATTCCATCCCAAGTACTAGCTTGTACTATGGTGATCAGACAACCGATAATCATACATTTTTTTTTAAATACATACTTCTATATTAACTGAACCTGAACATTCCTGCTCACAATGGAAAAGTTTGTTCTGCAAACATTTCAGCCCATCACAGAAAGGTTCATTCTAGGTAGGGATCAAACATTACCTTTGGCTTAGTAGTCAGGTTTAGTAAATACTAGACCAACAGGCCAGTCCATTAAAAAAACCTACATTTCCAGGTGCATACGGTCTCTGTCTGGGTTGCTGGTTTCTCTTGGTGCCCGTGTTGCTGGCAGACGCGTTCGGGACAGCTCGTATCGCGTCATCGTACGGCCTCGTCAGAATGTTCCAGAGCTTGGCGGCGGTCTCTGTGCCGCCTACTGCTGGTACGTTTTGAATAGGATTGTCCATCCTTATTGATGAAAGAGAAGAGTGGATGAAGGGACGTGGGGAGTACCGGATTGGATTGTAATGGATAGAAGGGCATATACCCTAAACAAATAAGGTCTACAATGCGTACAAACAGACGTACATAAATGTGGTAAACTAGTACAAAACTAGTATTGCGGCTTTCTCAATCTAACCAAATTTTTACAAGCTTTATTTAACTTGTAGTGTATGTTTGTGTATAGTATGTTAGTACGAGTATATTAGTTGGTTTGTTCGCGTCAAATCTTGCAAACTTAATTAGACACACTTCCTCTTACACTACGGAGTTGAAATTTTGCATAACAGTACGTCCTGATAACAATGCATTTTTATGTTAAGTTACCTGATACTACATTGAGAATTAGCTCCAGACAAGGGAACTCCTCAACGGTTAACGATATAATCATGAAATTTGATGTGTTTCTTCGTATTAGGGCTTCATAATTAAAGCTTGTGTTTTTAAATATTTTAACACGCCTTGTTCATCTGTACTATTCTTAAAAATTATATTAGTGTGTAGGTACTAACAAAATATTTGGTTATTCCAGGACTTATCCGAGATGTTACCGGCGGATACTCCTGGTGTTTCTACGGCATGGGCTCCTGTATGGTCCTAGGTTCGATCCCGGTCATAGCGTTCCACGTGTGCACCAAGAACGAAGACGCCGAGTCGTCGGTGGATTGAAGGAATATATCACTAACTTATACAAGCAAAACTTTGGAAAACTATTGACAATTTGTCACTGTTTTAAATAATTACAATACGGTCGCAAAACTTAAAGCATATGTTTAATATAACATCTGCTGATCAATAATGTTAATACCTTTTGTCTTCATATATATATTTGTCTTTGTTACCTGTCCAACGACAATTTAGCTTACTACACCTTCGTCTAATGAAACATTTAACATACCAAAATACAGTCAAAAAGTCGAGGTAAGGGGCGGGGGAGTGACAGAATAACACGGTGATTGATCGATTCAAAATGGCGCCATGTTATAAATGACAATCATTGGTTTGATCGCGTGGGATATAAGGCCAATTGGTCTTATATTTTCATCAATACGGGGTCTAATAGGCTGAGTAGTCCTGATACATTGTACACGTCACTTTTACATGTTGTAATGTGGGACTAAAGTTCAAACCGCTTAGGGTGGAGACGCTAGCGGATCGAGTAAATTTTTCTATGACGTAACCATATTTTAAGAGGCCCGTGGCAAATTCATCGAAAAAGCCCTTTTTTATTATTTTCTAATACTATATAGAGGTAACTTTTGTAATGAAGACCGGTTTAGAAAATTCCTTCGCCAATACAATGTATAATATGTAGACACGCCTATGTATTATCCTGGAAAACAATTTACTTTGTTATTTAATTAACGAAGAAAAAGAGGTCTAATGAGCTTTTATCAATTTGAAATAGATTTTTTTTAACAAAGCGTTTTCTTGAAACTTGTTTTTGTAATTTGTGCATATATTACTATTTGGTACAAATCCTCGTTCTTCTGGGAACTGAAACAAGCCAACATAACGAACGTTTTTATGCCATCATAAGCAACCTTATCGTTCCACTGCCGCCATTCTGCGATTTATGTCATAAATAGTAGAAATCATTTTTTGGCGGGTCGCGCCACCGCTAGTGC
Organism: Asbolis capucinus; assembly: GCA_018249125.1. NCBI lineage: Eukaryota > Metazoa > Arthropoda > Insecta > Lepidoptera > Hesperiidae > Asbolis > Asbolis capucinus. Next base: position 20,887 of record DWJZ01000904.1, on the reverse strand, counting down.
GGTTTGAGCTTTAATGTCAACTGCCAAGACTGACTTTGAATGTCAAGATATAATTACAAAAGGTAAGTAATTTTCAATAAGTTTTATGTATTAAATACATTAATTTTTACTTAGTTTTTAGGTTACAGTTAAAGTATTTCATAAAATAAGATTATAATTTTTTAAGTTAGTTTTACTTTTTAATTTAATTACCTACAAGAATAAACATTATAAACTGCGTCGCCTTAAAAGAGGGGCTTAGACGAAAATGAAGCAGTTTTTTATAAAATATGAAACTAGGAGTTCAAGATCATAATAAGTTATATTTGTCATTTATTACTTTTTTTCTTTATATTTATTTTTTAATACTCATACACCTGCCTTATCTAAATTTCTTTGTTCTCATTTACTCCTCATATAATGGTTGTCCGGAAGAGATGTCTGCTTAGCGATAAGACCGCTCCTTGTACTTAATTTATGAATGTTTCTGTACTTTTCTTTTTTTTATTGTACAATTAAAGCATGAAATCTGTCCATCTACCATTTAAAAAACAGAACCAACTGTGGTCGTAAAACAAGAAAGACAGACAGGAGGCTAATTTCGATTATGCACATCACTCTGTGACAAGCGGGTCTATTACGTAATTTGCAAACGGAAAGCAATTACGAAAATTTGGCGATTCGAATTTTTTTTATGTATCAGCGAAAATCGTGTGACTAAATACGTATTGGCTTAATAAGTTCATGGCAAAAAGTGCATAACGAGCGTTGAGCAAGCGAGTAGGATGTTTTTGACATATAATAATAATCAGTGCTATTATTGCTGATCGTTTGCTGACTGCTCGCTGCTTGCAAATTATAGCTAATAGAGCGGAAGGTTTATGAGAAAATAAAAACAATCTGTAATATCCAGCTGCAGGATAAGTTTATTTTTATGCCTTGGTTATTTGGTTTTGTTTGGTTGTTTGGTTGGTTGGTTTTATACTGGTTATGCAACCTTAATGATAATTTGATTAAATGCATTTGTGATAAAAAATCTTTTTTATTATAATTTTTGTTGGAAAATATTAGGTTACGTAAAATAATGGTTGTTCAAAATGTTAAGAGATCGTTAGTTCTTCGGGAATATTTGACATTTAAAATGTTGCCATGTTGATTGACATTGACAGACTCTCATAGTGCTGGGGTCGGTATCAATATTTCAATACGATGTATTCGGTCATTCTGTGGTAGATGAATAAAACAATACTTCCACCTAAATATTTGCAAATTTCATCGACATTATTTAGAAGGTTTTCAGAAACCGTATCACATTATTATAACTCTTAAACTATATACATACATAGAATAAACTGCTCGTATTACAATGGATTGAAGGTCCTAAATACCAAATCACTAAAATAAAGTAATTTATGTGGCTACAAATAGAAAATAGGGTTCCATAGTCAACTAAAAACCTTAAACATGGATCCGTCCGTCCGTCCGCAACTTCGCTCAGACTGACTGTCAGTGCCGGATTAACCCATAAGCAAATTAAGTCTTGGGGGCACCAGAAACAGAAGTAGCATAAAAATTGCTAGCAAATAAAAATTATGTTCACTTAAGTAACTAATAATGCGTTTACGTGCGAGATCATAACCCGGGTTTTCTTTATAAAGACCGATATTCGTTTTTTTTGATAGGACGGCGTGATCATGAAGCTTAGAGGATGAAGTAGTTAAATCCGGCACTGCTGAATATAGCTACTGACACGACTGATCAAAGCAAGACTGGAATGCAAGTGTGTTTGCGCCATATCCCTCAAGTCCTACATCTCTTGCAGTCCTGCAGACAGAATAATGTAATCCCTCTTTTCATTTTCGGTCTAAAACAAACATAATTGTTTATATATAAAAAAAATAACAATGTTAGGATATCCTTACGGTTTTAACAAAAAATCTTAGACGATGACTGATTCACAATGTATAGTAGAATAATTAAAATGTACTAATAATTAAATTATTATTGTGAATTCTTATTTAATTTATCCACACTATTGCAATAAGTATACAATAAATGTATAATGTGACGGTTGCCTGTGGATGTTACATGAGCCATAGATCTGGATAAGTAGAGCTATTTTGCAGGATATTTTAATAAATAAATCAGATCATTATTTTAATCTGTATGTTGCCAATAATTCCAGTAGTTGAGGTTTCGCATGTTATTGAAATGTAAAAAAATTAAATTTGAACCTCAAAGCGAAAACAAATTCTACACTTTCATTCATTCATTCCATCAATTCATTCCATTTTATTAAAATTGTTGGATGTTTCTGAATTGCATTTTAAATGTAGAAGAGATAGAGATAATTCTTTTTTTTAGTGTTGTCCGTTTCTCTACAAAATATTTGCCGTTATTACTTTTACTTACTTTTGAGGCCTTTATGAACTACTTATTCCGATCTATGTACATGACTTTCATAGTAATTCTGTATTCTCATAATAAAACCCGCAGCTAATTCCGTGGTTCATAAATAATATTTATTTTACTCATTTCATATAGCAAACTTTTTAACAATACGTTTTTAAAAACGTTTACGTTAATGCGCTGTTTTTCGTACTTAGATGCGATATATCTTACTGAAGATGTTGGAATACTATTATAGACGTCTCAATAACGGGTAAAAGAAAGTCTAAGCCATATCCACGATAATAAAGATGTATATAACTTTTAATGTGACCAGGGAATTAGCTTCCATTTTTTATACGAAATACCGCGCAAAGATCAATTATATATGTAATGGATACATAATTTCGTTTAAGTTTTCCATGTCTCTGTGGGTAAATGCAGATGTATGTACGTATGTTACTGTTTTGTACCTAAATATACTTTAACGTTAATGCATAAACTAAAGGGTCTTAAAATTTATTTCCTCCCGGTTTATAAATATAGACCTCAGGAATCGTGTATGTTAAAATTACGTATTGAAGGCAAAAAATGAAAATGTGCAATTGATATGTTGTTCGCAATTGCTATGTCCATGTCGTGGTTGAATGACTGGGGTTTTGTTCGTCGAATGATCCGTCGAATAGCAATATTAAAAACATAAATGGGCTTTTTCAATTCTAGACTTAATTTATTGTAAATAGGAATTAATTTATGCATTTGTATCGTCTAATTTTAATGTCGTATGTCATTGTATGTAGTCAATGTTGGCTTATGTAGTTTTATTTTGTAGTTGTGACAATTATTTGTAAATAATATTTATTTTCCTTTCTTTAAAATTGCATTTTATTCCACAATAATAACGTAGTTAAATATTGTACATTTACATACCGAATAAAAATATAGCTTCATTGGTAACTACGCACCAAAGTTTTATCTTAATTGTATTTGGAAATGTATTTATGTAAATGATTTTATTGTATAATTATAAAAGTAGTGAGATTAAGAGTTGTGAATGTATTGTATCAAGGGGGATGGTGATAAATATACATAGTATCTGTCTTTGTTTTTTATTTCATCGCTAACAAACCCTCAACCTTCGTGAAAAAAAGTACTTCTTAAATAATGATAAGATATTTCTTAAATAATAAGTTATTATACTTTGTTGCCGTAATAATGATTTTTGGCTTATATCCATCCACTCCTTCTCCTAAATTGTTCACGTGACAGACATGGATGATGATTTATAATTTTTTTATTTTCAATGCAGTCGTTGCGATGCGCTTCTATCTATTATGGTATTCGCCGTCTCGAAAACTCTGGACTACTTGCAATTCTGATGATATCTGTCCAACGAGTGGGTGATCAACCGCGTGATCGCTTGCCCATGAACAAGGAGTCGTTCCATGGAGCTTTTGTTCCGAACAATGATCAGATCTCCATCAAAAAAGTTAAGTGAATTCAACCACAAGGGCCAGTTATAAAAATACAATACAAACAAAAGGATCATTCGTTAATCGACTAGGCAATTTAAACATAATTAGTGTAACATCACTAAAAAGTGCCTTTGTTTGTTTACCGTTGCGATCGCGGCTTGCGCCTACGCCTGCGGATAATCCGTAATATTTGGCGTGTTGGCGTACGCTCGTTTAACCGAAGACTAAATATATATGTAAAGTTTATAAAATTAAGTAAATATTATTTACGAAAGACCGTTTTCGCGGGGCCTATGGCCGTGTGAGTGAGGGATCTCGTTCTAAATTCGAAAGCCGAACCGACCAAATAACGATGCAACAAACCGTACATTTAATAAAATGGCAGTCAAATTTGTTTACAACTTCAGATTGATTCGTTTAACCAGTGTACGGAAAAATTAACAGCTGGTTTGATCCAAGGACATGTTTTCCTTCACCGAAGGAAGTGATAATAAACTCGTAATACGCCCTAACTTTGAAAATTAGAGTTGTATGATTCGATCCCTGGCCCTCTTGTTCGAAAGATATACCGTTATGCCTAACACTGTATAGGTACCTGATTAAACCAGTACCGGATTTGATACCGGATACTATTTGACGCACTAAAGAACTAGGCAATACTGTGCACCTGTGGCTTTTCTATAAATATGTTAACTAGTATCAACTAGTAGTATTTTAAAAAGAGAAGCGGGGTTATAACAAAGGTAGTCAATTAAAAAAGAAAGTTTATTAAAACATTTAGAAACACAAGCTTCAATTATAGATTCCAATAAAAAAAAAAAATTTCAAAAAGTTCAATAGTTATTTCCATCTCGAAAATCTCGTACCTAGTTCTTCTTCATGCTTCATCGAAAGTCAAGATCATTTATTTCATATAGGTATTATATGTATATATATTCAATACAAAGTAAAAAAACGTTATACCTAATTGAAATTAACAGTAGTTGATGTTACGGTACGAGCTCGTGGGTTAAATGGTTATTTCTCCGTAAAAAAAATGGTCAACGCTACAGGAATTTTCACTTCAAAAGTTTAACGTGTCATTCAGTTTTTGGCAGTTTCTGGTGCCGCCAAAACGTGATAAGCAATTGATTAATTTGCTTAACCTAACCAGGCACTGATGGAAAGATTCAATTATATACTGCATTAATAATAATATGGAAAATTGATAAAAGGAAAAATTAAAAAATCAACAGCCATACTATTTAATCACATTTATAGGTACATTGAACATCGATTTACAGTGAAGGCTTAAAAACTAATTACAAACATATCTAATCATAGTGATTTATATAATAATAAAGTATTAATTAAAACACACAAGGCACATATAATCATCTAATATATTTTTTTAAATCGACAAAATAAGTTCCACAAGAGTCCTTTGGCCGGTCCATATAACTCATCTATCTATAATCACTGCTAATTCGATCTGGAATGTTCAATAACAAACAGGACGAACTGTGACAAACAGGATGAACTGTGACAAACAGGACGAACTGTGATAAACAGGATCAAATGTGACAAACAGGATGAAATGTGACAAACAGGATGAAATGTGACAAACAGGACGAAATGTGACAAACAGGACGAACTGTGACAAACAGGACGAACTGTGACAAACAGGGGAATTAAACTCTTTGTTATTTTAACAGTTGTTAACTGTTTTGTACCATTACATTTTTAATAACTTTTAGTTGTAAATCATGCTATTTGCTTGGTGAGAAATGTATATAGTGTATTTAAACGAAAATCAATAAATTATAAAAATATTAAACAAAATGCTTCAATATGTTGAAAGGTTGTTAACTCGTTCGTCAAATTAAGGATGACTATGAATTTGTGAATGATGTTGTGTATTGTAATTTCTTTGTGTTGTTATTACTATATTTATTTATAGTTTGTACTTGTTCTTTGATCAATAGTTTAGTAACTAATTTTCAAAGATATAATAAGTAGTTTAGTGGAAACAGGCTCATTAGTATAAGTTGGTGAAAACCATACAAAAGATCTTGTATGGTTATATTTATTCCAGATCGGATTATATATACATTCGTTGCACAAATCTTACATTTCCTCATGGACAATCAATTGAAGATTTTTACATTAACCTTTGAAGATTGAAGTTCAACCAAAATTCAATTTAAAAAATTGTCATTGACAGTACTGAAATTGCCAAATCTGTGAATGTTTTTATTCTGTTATTTAATGAGCCTATTTCCAATCTATTTGTTGGAATAATCGCTTTCTGCACTCTCTCTCTCCATATAAACTTTAATTGAGCCAATATTTAGAGCCAATTATGTTATATGCGAAAAAAGTGAGGTTACAACGGTTCGTATAATTCTGATTGAACTTCACTTGTAAGTTCGTTTGATCATGACTATAGATACTGTAGTACAATCTTATTCTCCATTAATGGATAGCTATAGATAGAAGATTACTGAGACCGACCGTATTAAAATTGACTCTATTTTCCCGTCGTAAACGAATGATAAAATAACAAATGTTTATCATCAGTTTACGTCGGCCGTCAAGTGGTAACTTTAAAGAAAGAAGCATCATTTACAGTCACTGAATTATAGTCAGGTAAGGCCAAGATTCGAAAAAAATTTTTACACTACAAACTGGTCGGTTTAGTAAGCTAGGTATAGTTCACACTAACGACCTATAATTCAAAGACACCTACACGTATATGTAATAGGGATATACACACATAAATCTATGCTTTAAAATTAAGTATAATACATGGAAGATTCAAAAAAACAATCAACGGAGATATTAATAACGTCATAGGTACTACCATAGTGATATTTAGTATTTTTGTTTTTTAGTACCTTTTGACCACTAATCTGCTTAAAATATTTGGGGGCTTTCTGGGGTACATGAGTATCGTTTGTTTTATTTCAATCTGGTCGCATATAAAAAAGGCAATTAAAACAAATGTGATGAGTACATATGTATATATGGTCAAGTATGGAATACTTGAGTGAACTGCAATATATGTATAGCAAGATTCGATTAAATTGACATATTAAAAAAAATCATATTTAATTTTTTTTTAATTATAGTCTATGTTTGGATGGGTACTTGACAAAGTACTCGATATTTAAAAAATAATACTACTAGGTACTTTTAATAAGGACGTTCGTAAATGAAAACGGTAAAGCACCTTTGGGCAAGTTGCTTTAGATAAATTTTGAAAATCAACTGAAGAGTGATTTTGGTACGCATTATTTTTAAGAAAAAAACCTTATTTTAGCACCAATGTTACTAGTAAGAAATATATTAAAACAGTAATAGTAAGAAAAAATATCATTAAAGAAAATTAGTCTTGAAAGTCAATTCAATTTTCAAAGTCAAGACAATTTTGAAATTATATCGAACCCAAGCCGAAACGTTTTTTCATAGAAGACACAACATTTGTAGGATGTAAAATTCCAAAAAAGCTATAAACTTTTAGAAAATACATCTAAGAAGGGACGGACCTTATTATAATAAACATCTTTAATAGTAGGAAAGGACAGAATTTATAAATTTCACATCTAAGGCCACATAAATCACAATACTAACATTTTGGTGATTTTGAGTTAATTTTTAAGAATTAAAGAAGTGTTTATGTTATAATTAATACTGCCCAGAGTGACAGATATTCTGAGTGTAACAAATAAAATAAAAAAAAATAAGAGTATTATTCTGATGCAATTTTTTTTTTGACATTTATAACAATCTTTATCTTTTTCCATCCATTTTTAACGCAAGACTATATAAATATATTAATATTTAAATAGTCTTTAATTTAATTTATATAAATATTAGAAACATCTAGTATAAACAATATTTGAACATTAATACAAATCTTTATATTGACTTTTTAATAAAACGCTTAAAAATGTATAAATATATTGCTATAACAAATATATATCATACATGTCATAGACTGAATGCATAAACAGCGAAAAAGTCACAAAAATTCATTCTAATTATATAACATTATATAAAAGTATGAAACAAATTAAAAAAAAAATCTTTTAACAAAGTTACTCTTTTTTTTGTTGGTTATAAAAATAGCTTGCCCATAAATATCTTATTGTGCGTAAACGGTGACATAAGCAAGTTCAAGCACTAACAATACACCATCAAGAAAGCTGAGTGCAATCACATATATGTATATTGTTAAATGTAGGTAAGTCATATAAAAGGGTACCTATTTTAAGTACACAATTTTTCCCAGTGTGATAATAGAGAAAATTTAAAACAAAATTTAATTAAGTTTAATAAGCAGTGGCGGATTTTCAAGGCTTTAAGGTTTTTGGTGCCTTAGCGCTAAAATCGTCAGTTTTTAGATTATTATTATAATTTAATTCATAGGAAATTTTTCAGCAAAATGTGTCGCTTGCTTTTATCTGTGAAAACCGTGATACAGAAATCTTTTTAATTTCTGTGAGATAGCAAAAATCAATGGATCCTTGAAACCGGAGCCCAAAAACCTGCCGCCAGTTAGTAAATCCGCCCCGGTCAATAACAGTATCGCGATACCTCGACCTACCTACCTCGACCGTCCTCGGAATCGGATTCCAAGGAAACCAAATTTAATAGCTATACAATGGACCCGCGGTAATCTGGACCCTGATTAATCCGGGGGCCACCTGTAATTCGACACGCCTATGACTTTTTCGTTACAACGAACTCACCCTTTCTATACTTTAATAATATCGCTTTATAGTAAATCGAACGCCTTAAAATGCAAAAATACAATAATATATCTTAAATATTTGAACATAAGAATGGCACAACAAAAAATATAAAAAAATGCTTAAAGTAGATGTTCTCTCACGGCGAAAGTTTGCAAATTGACCCAATTTGGTTTTCATAATAAAATCACTGTCATTAAACTGAAATAAAAATATGATAAAACAACCTACACTTTCATTCGTCAACGAAAACAACTATAATTATATAAAATTTTATAAAAAATATAAAACATTACTTAATGCAATCAATTATTTATTAGTAGCATTAAAGGTTAGTTCAAAGAAAGCCACAAAACTAGAGTTAAAGTGTCATGTCGAATGTATGTAATTATTACGTAAAATATTTTTTATAACGAATACACTTGCGTAAAATTACTACATAGCAAATATTCATTTAATTTTGGGATGTTCTGCCAACCTGATCCCAATCCCACACCAGCATCAGAATACATAAATATTTTTCGTTCGATTAACGACTCGTCTTGTTCCAGCTGGGCGGCTTGGCAGTTAGTAAGTTCTTTCTTTTTTCTTAGCCAGCCAAGCATTGGTCAATGCCGAAAAGAACTACTGATTTTATAATTTGTACATATAAATCTCAATGTTAGCTAAAAAGTACATGTTATAATAATCTTTGTATAATATATAATCCCATTTATGGCACTACAACATATAATATACATAAAAGAACATCAATGGAGCTTACATACTACGCGTTTCAATATCAGACACAAATCTGTGTCCAATATTGAACATGACAGCAACTGTCAATTTTATGACAGATACACTAATACTCTTTAACTGTCAGTAAAAATAAATATTAACGATGGTTAACATCATTAACGATGCATGTATTTAGGATATAAGAATATGAATATTAAAACTAGTGTTGAATCATAAGTCTGTAATATTTGGGTCAGATTTTCATAGTTCACCCTGTTTACGTGTAAATTTCAGATTTCATACGTATTTACCTATTTTATGGAGAGTTGTTAGATATGCAGGGCTTCATCATTTTCACAGTAATAGAAATGAATAATACAATCATTGTCATTACTTAGTAAAATCGTTAATAAGAGCGAAAAAATGACACAAATTGACAGTTGCTAGTTTTACGACATGTGCTTATGTAAAGTGTACCGTTTTGAACACAGCAAGAACCTGATTTCACATAATACGCACGTATTACGAGAGCTTTGTCCACATTATTGATATTTTAGTTCTTTCGAATTGTCTATTGAGTGATTGATTTTGACATCTTGAAAAAACTGGTAACCTTTAGAGAATTATTATTATCAAAACAATGGGAAAAATCACAATTATTTTAATGTATTATTTCGTCTTTATATAGTAGTTAATTATTTTGTATGTAATCTTACAAGAATTATGTCTACGTTGTTCTATTCATATCAAGCTATGATCAAAGCGGTGCAGTTTTCTTCGCCGTAAACTAAAAGCCCTTATACGTTTAAAATTCATTGACTCGAAATAACAAAGGTATACTTATTTTTTATTTGTAATATATTTTCTTTTCCGCCTTCTACCTGCAATTGATAAAACCATTATCATTTTATATGATACAAAAAAGTATCCTCCATCAAGGAGTGTCTTGTTTTGAAGACTAGATGTCTTGTTTTGAACCAAATAAAACAGCTCTGTATAATCGTAAGACTTGCCTGGGAAGTTAGTATTCCCGGGCAAATGCACATAAATACGTGGTATATGAATGTTTGTTCTGCGATAACGTGTTTTGTGTTGTCCATATCATGCATTAGGGTTCCCTGACAGTATGAGTGTTGCATTTCTACTTAAAAAAGGGAACTGAAAATTTTAAAATGTGATATTTTTATGAACTTTTCTGAGGTCTAGATAAAAATGTTTGCAGGTGACAACAACGTGAGAGGCTCCATCGCTCTAAAGCCTTCTTCATCCTCCCCCGTTAGAGACTGGAAGCAGCTATGACAGATTATTGACAGAATTTAAATTCAAATATAGAACGGAAGAACGAAAGGAGTCAGTTTTTCTAACGGAACTAACAACGTCTAGCATCACTAAAATACATTTCTATCACAGTTTCGAGTTAGAAAAGAGGACGGAAGTTCTATGCCACCCGAAGGCCTCCGACATAGCTCAACGATTGCTATTAAACGATAACAATCAATATTGGATTTACGTGTCCTCCGAAGCACAGAAGCGGTCATTAAATGTTTGCCAGTAACGGTTGCCCATCCCTCTACCAACCGCGCCCGTGGTTGCCGAACTTTTTCCTCCACTTACAATCAAAATAAGCCGACAGGCTGTGAATACCGTCACACACACTTATAATACTACTTCGAGTAACATTATTACTCACCTCACTTCATACTCATATTACCCCCGTACAAGTCAAAGTCCTCGAATCCCGGCTCAAACGTCATCTGCTCGAACAACTCGCTGTCCATGAAACTGCTCTCGTTCTGTGCCGGAGTCGACGCACTGAAGTAACTGCTCGGTGTTTCGCGTGTTTCAAGATTCATGCATGTTTCAAAGCTCGTGTGTGTTCAGAGTTTCATGTGTTTCAGTTTTGTGTGATTTTTGTTAGTGTGTTTGTAGTATGTAAATAGTATTTATATATTGTGTATTATTTTTGGGATAGTGTTTTAATATCACGCAAAAGGAAATAATATGTGTGTGTGTGTGTGTTGTGCGTTTGTGTGTGCCGTCGACCATCGTCAGGAATCGGGAAAGAAAGAAAATGCAACACATAAGTAGACGGTCAGAAGAAAAAAGTAAAACGATGAAAATAAAATTGTAAAAACATTTCGCCAAAATGGCACCACAGACCAAAGTCAAAATAACAATTTATTTTTTAAAAATTTAATGTCTATAATAGAAATAGGCTATAATAGGAATAATAAAAAGCATAAAACAAAAGGACCGTCTGTGTTGCATTTTCGCGAAGGGTACAAAAAATTGTCTTTGTACACAAAAATGTATACAAAAGTAAGTACACATAATTATCGTGCAATTTCTTTAACTTAGCTATAAACTGAGGAATTACCATTCTGAAAAAATTGTAAGTACAGAAAACAACCCAAATTACAATTTAATAAAATATATATAGTGAAGTAGATCTATACTTCATACATTTTAGCTGCGATAAAAGACAATTTCTTGTTTTAAAAATCAAACGTACATTATTCGTGTCACATATATTTGTAATTACAATTATAAATACATCGAAACAGTCAAAACTACAACATTGTCATGTATAATTCGAATAGATCTTATAAACATACATTATTTAATAGTAAAAAGTCAAAGGAATATCTATAGTGAATACAAAATGATATTATCCAAAGACGACTTACAACATGTTTTTTGTATTTTAATAAAATGCAACATTAACAACAATACGCTCGCTACTGTGAAAAATGAGTATAATGTAACTAAATAACCAAAATTTTAGCTGGGGTAAGATAACGGCCAAAACAATTATTAAAGCCATCTTGTGGTCCAGAAACCTCCTCATAGATGGCGTTCTACGCTTCCTCTGTTTTTATGTCTATGCAACATCTTAAATTCGAATAATGTGTCTTGAATACAACTTATGATCAAATTAAAAATGATTCATATCGAAATATTAATTCACATCGAAATTTATGATAATAATTTCAACAGCCATTAAAAACGATTTTTTTAAACAGTAACCATAGATATTCCCTACAGACACATTCAAAAACCCTTGCAATATTTTAAAATTGGGGATACCTAACAATTCGTATAATTTCTGGTCGCAAATTTACATAAAATATCAGGTTTCTCTATTTGAATTTTTATAAAAGGTTTACAGCATACTAATCATTAATACAAGTATATCAGCTTCTAGGCAATAGTGCTAAAATTTAGGACCAGAAACTTAGCGACCAACATCGAGATTGAAACATTGAGCACATCAAGTTTAAATTATTTAGATTGCATACAGATATATTTTCTTTATCTAATATATTACCTAATTAACACTATAATAACTTCTAGGCATCGCAATAGTCACATCCATTCGATGTATCAATTATGTAAGATGTACTTAGATGCATAAAATGTATATAATCAATTATATAATGTAATGAAACAAAGCAGACCGACTATATTGAGATTTTCTATATCGCTATTGAAAACAAAAGTATTTTTCTCTTAAAATATATCTCGCAAAAAATTGTACTTAAAATTTTAATGAAAATGGAATTTGTTGTACAAAATATTTCACTACGTAGTCGGTGCAGCTATGATGTTCCCGGTGTAATAAGGTTCTTATTACCATTGTTACTCTGCATTAACAAGTTAATATCAAATTTAACGAAGTTTCATTATATGTATATGTTTTAAGTAAAACAAGTAGCACCTTTAAGTAAAACTAAATCACAAATGATATTTAAGACATTTTACAAGTATTTTAATTTACTCGTAAAAATATATATTCTTTTCTTCTTTAAATGAAAAAATCAGTAACAGTTTGCCGCCGCATGTCATGAGTGTATATTACATTCATGTTTACTACATAAGTTAGTTTGTCCAACATCTTAGACATCATCACCACTTTCCATCAGGTAGGATCGATGTCAAGCATTAACATATTTTATATAAAAAACAAATGATTTATTAAATGAGAAAAATAACTAAACTAGTAACTATTTGTCATGCGCACGGAATACATGCATAGCAGCATTTGTTGTTCGACGGTTGGACGTAGACTGAATACAAAATGTCCCAAATAAGTCATTTTTGCGTTCTTACCTCGCGCAAGTGCAAAACTCATAACATCTGCAACTTTTTTATATAAAATATCATTAATTAAACTATTTTTATTCTTAACATCTTCCTGTCAATTTTAAAATCGGCTACTGTAGATTAACTTGCATGAAAAATGCCTGTTTCTTTTTTATCGATAGGTCATCCGAAATCCACGTATTCTTGGACACATTAATATAATCTTTAAATTTTATATATTTCATATACATATATGAAAACGATTCATATTAGTCATTATAATTATTAAAAATAAAGGTTTTTGTTAACTAAATATTTAGTAGAAATGCTTTAGTATGGCCCCATATTTTTAAAGAAATAATTCTTATAATACTGTAAATTGTATATTATTATTTTTGTTAGAAAAACTTATTATTAAAATTGGTCTTATTAAAAATACATAATGTTAAAAATATTTTTTAAAATTATTTAAATAAAAAAAACGGTGTCCAAGAGCAATCTATTGTTTAATATCTACGTATATTATACATCAAAAGATTTAATTTTCAAAATATTTTTGAATAATTTGGTCAAATTTTTCATATACATAGGTAAGTACAACAAGTGTAAATAAATTACATATTATACTTAAATTATAGATATATATGTATATGTCATACATAAATCAGTAAATTGTTTACAAACCATTTTTTCAGCTACTTGTAAATTTTTCAATGTCCTATTTTCATAATAAAAATGTCTTTTTTAAATATAAAATAATGTCATGGATGGAATTTAGTTTACCAACTAAATATAATTATAAGCTCTTTTTATTATCAATAGAAGTTTAAAAAAATAATGTCCATTAATAAGTATAAAATAAAGTCTCTTGCCGCAATTGTCTGTTCGCGATGAACTCAAAAACAAGTAAAAGTATTTTCAATTCAAGATTAAAGTTCAAGTCTATTATATATTTGAAACCAGAAATTGGCATGCAAATTAGGCGTATGGAGCCTAAAAAACAAATTGCTTATGATAACTTCTAAAACAGACGTTACAAAATGTAATTTTTAATATAGCAATAAAAATGTCTTCACTCCCATCAGTAATCAAAATCAGGTTTCAAGATGGGTGATTCCATCTGGTCCCAAAGATTCAAATTCAAAATTTGCGGATTTTGATACATCCTTATAATCCCCACAGGCGATGAATTTCTCTTCTTAGCTTTTAATTAGGCCACGTAAGTGTCCATTCAGAGAGACTGGTTCGGACAGCAGAGCAAAATGTTTATCGTGTTTAAAAAAACGCATTAAGGTTTATTTTTCTTCTTATTGAAATGAGAATCTTATTGGAAATTTGATTGATTTATTTGATTGGACCCAAAGTGTCTTTTATACACTGTCTGATGTTCCTAGCCACGGCGGATATATTGTGCGTTGCTTAGTAAACCAATCAGTTTTGAATGTTATATATTTAAATATATTATTTATTTACGATTATTTTTACGTCTTTGTCTTCATGAGACGAAGTAATTCATTACAAACCATATGTTTACTGATAAGATAATTTTATACAACCGTATAGAATTAAGTTCATTGTTAAAATTTAAAATTATGTTACACCCTTCTCTGTGTGCTATACGTATATTACATTAATAAAATTTTAAAATAAAATAAAAGTGCGTCATTCAATTGACCCAAACCCTAAATAGTATATATAGAGTAATATAAATTCTTCTCAATCAGGCAAGACCACCTACTAAGAGTCAGATATGTATATAGGATGTTTACGATTACAACAAAGATATCTTTCACATGAAAGTTAAAGATCTGTCAATAAATTAACATTATATAGTTATACAAATGTATATAAAAATGTGTTACAATATCGAATCATGTAAACTTCATTCATATAACCTATCTAAGTTTACTACGAAATTGACATGTATATAACTACTTATACCGCGAGCGAGTAAACAAAGCGAGCGAATCAAATATTATTATTTTTATAAATATAAACTGACAGCTACAAAGTAAGGAAATAAGAAAAAAAAAAAAAAATGATAAGTAGACAAAATGGACATATATTTACAACAAACAATGAAAAAAACAAGGGAAGCACATCGTTACGGATACGGGCTAGTAGCACTGACGGTAGTGAGCCAGTGCAAATTCAATCTAGATTTTTCCCATACAAATTTGACAAATTCATATGGTAAAAATTTTATTTGCACCGAGTATACAATCACTAGCACACCGTTTCAGAACGGAGGAAAAGGACTATAGGGCCGAAAGAAAGAAAAAAAAAGAAATCGTTTTTGATACAGTTTCATTCATTAAAATGAAACCCACGATAAGTTTAATAAAACGTACCCCTGCATTCAGCGCGAAATGCCCCTGGCAAAACATTAGATACAGTTTAAGAAAGCGTTCTTGCATCGAACAATAGTTGCGATGTGTAACACCGCCTCTATTTTGAATCTACAATCGCGTTACAATAATTTAACACTCCCCGCCTCCGTTACCCCCGCGCTTTGACCGACTTTTTGGTCATAGAATATAAGTATTTTAAGATTATACCCACTAATCATACAATTAAGTCGCGAATGATTATTAAAATTATATTAATCGTGAATCGTTAACTCGCTCGCGGTTAACATCCAACAATCGATTAAAATATCGATAACGAGACAAAATTGACGAATAACATTGATTGCTGTATCCCTTTACAGCTGAAGAATTGTTGTACCGCAGCTTGAAATTAAAACAAAAATAATTGACCACAAACATCATCATCACCCATTTTATCTATAAAAAAATACTGTTTTTTTATAGTATTGAAAGTGTTCATTATGCAATGATATATAAATAAAATAAAATATGAATTCAAACAAATGGACGCTCACATTCACACACATGATAGCCTTTAAAAAAACAGCAATATTCATTCAAATATAAATGCAATTTTGGGCGGAATTTTATCTTAGAATTTTTTTCTTAATTCGAAAGTTTAGTCTTAAATGTACATAAAAGTTAAAGACGATCCAGGAATAACATCACTAGTAGGGATATACAGATATGTTTTTAATTTGTTAAAGGTTTAAATGGAATAATAGCGTTAAATACGGATTTCCCATCATCACTTAGATATCGTGTCAACTGTCACATGCGTTACACAATTCTGCATTGTAATTGTTACTGCGTGCTACGAGCGCTAGGAAATATAGATTTTTTAATCCAGTTCTAAAATTTACGATTTTTAAATGTTTTTTCACGCACTTATTTATTCCAAATGTATTTACTTATGTGCTTTGTGAAATAAGAAATAATCTTCTATACAAATTAATTACTGTTTATTTATAATGAAAGGAATTGGAGGTATGACTACATATAATATAAAAAACTTGTGACGTAAAATATATGGAAGGGTCCTTATACGAAAAAAAATATATAACCTAATTATTAAAAGCAAATACATTGCACACAACACAAAATTCAATACTTTGCTAAATAAAAAAAAATCTTAGGCCTAATAATACTTTTCCAATAAAGAAATTGACATTTTCTATCAATATTGCATTTCACCTTTATGATTTGACCCTAATTAAGTATTAATATATTTCCATATATTCCCATAGGTCCAAAAAACATAGCAAAAGCTATTTTAATTTCATTATAAAATATGATAATAAATAAGTATTTTTAATATTTTTTTTCAGAACAAATAAACTATAATGAGATTGAACAGTTATAATAAACCTCGTGGTATCTATTGAAATTAACAAAGAAAGAAAAATATATCTAAGCGGAAGCACATTTTTAATCGTTTTCTTAAAAAACTGAGTTGGAACGAAGTTCCTTTCGCTTTTAAATATGTACTTTTCTTTGAGGAAAGAATGAGTACTACTAAAAGGCACATTTAAGAAGCCTGTCTGAATTATTAATATCGCTAAATATTGAACTTGAATTTACTATTTCGTGTAACGAAACATAAAATGTTACTGAGGCTAATGACAGGAGTATCAAAGGCGGTACTGCTGCCAATATGAGTTGAACGAGACGCTTAGCGTAACCGGCGCTCATGAATCTCTCCTATATGACACTCTACTGCAACATCTGTCTTTACCTCTTAACTCTTTTCCCCTATATCCATCTCAGATCTACCCACTCTCTTCTATGCTATCTGTCTCTCTATGTTTTAATCCAGGTACTCGTTGCATTAAACATAAAAAAATCACAGCATTATATTCTTCAATCAAACCTACCTCATTCTATTATATCTGTCAAATCTTATAATCATTATATTTTCAACACCATTTTCATTCAATTATGAACATCACACCAAATAATATTTTTCATAATACATATTCCACAAGTTGGTTAAGAGAGCTTTTTCTAAACTTTGATTTTTACTTTACGTTTAACTTCACAGCGTAAAGGAACTTCATTCCAAAAATACGTAAAAACATAAAAAAGGATGTGACTATTAAACTTAAAATAACTAAAATTCTATGTTTAACTTAAACTAAAATAATTTTCAGATGTCATTTCTCTCGTATTCTAAAAATCTAACATGTACCTTTGGGATAACAAAAAAAGAAATTAAATAAAAATGGTATAAAACAAAAGATGAAGATGTCTTCATTAATTCAAATGCGGAATTGAATTGATTAAAGTTTTTCTTAAGTAATTGTACGTCAGTCTAAATTTTTTTATCACAAATTCCTAAACTGACATACATATATAATACTGTGGATAAATTTAGAATACATTTCCCAGAAAAATATTGCGGTTTTCTGAGGATAAAAATATGCAAAAAGTCAACTACTTCAATTTTATTTGTTGAGTCGACACCTAAACTGTAATCACAGGTGAAGTAGAAGATGAAGCAGTAGGTGAAGTGTGAAGTGAAGTGGCAGGTGCAGTAGAAGTTGAAATGGAAGGTGCCATGGGAAGTTAAGGGAGAGATAAATATAGAGGTGAAGGGAGAGGTAAAGAGATATAAGTGAGAGTAACGAGAAGAGAGGTGACGGGAAAGGTGAAGAAAGAGGTGATGTGAGTCTGAAAAAAGAGATGAAGAAAGTTGAGAGGTGAAGTGATGCAAGACTCACCTGCTATGCACGCTGGGTGTGTTGCGGTGCGAGTCCGGTGAGTGCGCGTACGCAGGCGACGGCGACATGTACGGCGGGAGGGTGGTAACCAGCACCGGCTTCACGTAGCCGTTCTTCAGCATCTCGTTCTCTGAAAAAAAAACAAATCAAATTATTTTATTCGTAGAAAAAATACATAACATCCTACTAATATGAGTATTACAAATTACAGAATGAATGGATTTATAAATGGATGGATGAATGGATGGATAGACAGATGAATGGATGTACGGATGGATGGATATTCATTACTCCTGCACGCAAGAGCTACTGATAAGAGATGATAGTCTGAAATAACACAGACTACTTTTTATCACGAAACCACAAACAAGGGCGGAAGCCAGTTACTAATAAATAATTATCGATCGTCCGCTAACCTGGCTTAGTGTAATACTTGGCGAAGACATCGTCCTTGGCAACGTTAGGGTACAGGAACTGTAACTGGGCGAGGTCGAGGATGCGGTCAGCCAGCGAGCGCAGCATCAGGTCGCGGGAGGTGAACGGCTGCAGGCTGAACACCTCGTTGCCCTCTGGACAATAAAACAATACTTACTACAGTTATATATAAGGATTAAAGAAGTTGCGGAGAAGGCTCAATAATGTGTAATAATTATTTGGAAATTTTAGGTTTGTCTGTGCATCTGTGCATTCTAATCTTAGAAAAGGCTGCCCCAATTTGAACACAGGAGCAGATGGTTCATTTGAATTATTACGAATTCCCAAAAACTTCTTCCAATATTTCCCCAAATACTACTCCCATTACTTCATATGTATCTTCTATTTAACAATTAACCCGACTCACCGCCAGTCCACGCGATGGTGATACCACCCAGTTCGGAGTCAGAGAAGCGAAGGAGGAAGGTCCCTGGAGGGCACTTCGCTAGCATGTCCTCCGCCTGCTTCTTCTGAATAAAACCCATTATCAACCTGTAACAAGATTTACCTTCATAAGCCTTATCGATCGCAACTGATCGAAAAAGTTCATCAGCGGGCATACGAGGATTGTTGATCACGAGCCACCAGCCAAATAAACACTAGTTAACCCATGACTTCCCACATTTGGGTTGGCCACTAACCCCTCCACCGACCCGCATTGAAGCAACGTGGGAGAGTATGCTCTAGACCTCCTCAGGATGAGGAAAGACCCGTGCTCAGTAGTGGGTTGAAGCCAAAACCCAAGATCTTATTTTCGTATCATTTATATTTCAAAACTGTCCATCAATGGTAAATTCTCATCATACTGTAAAACTTCTGCATAAATTTTGCTCTGAATGGGCCATGGGCCACGTGTCCCACTCACCGATCACACCACAGCGTCCTCAGGTAGTCGCGCGTGACCTTCACCACCATGTAGAACCACTCCCAGAAAGTGAAGTTCCTGTCTGGCAGCGCGTCCTTGCAGAACTGGGTCCAGCTGACCGCCATTGCGTTGAGCTCCATCGTGTTCAATGGTACACTAGTCCTGGAATAACATTATTATTTATCTTTTTATATATAAAAATGAATGTTTGTTTGTATGTTTTACCTTAAACTTTTAAAATGTAGGTGATAGAACTGATGCCTTTAAAAACTTTGTTCAGAACTCCCTGAAAAAGGTTTGGTATCAAAATTATATCAACCATGTGTCCACATGGTTGACAAGTTGATGCGTAGCATTCCGCGCTGGATACAGCTAATAATTTATATAACGAAATAGATATTATTTAACTATCTGTAAACTTTAATAATGTTATAAAATTAAATTTACAAAAATTTATTGTTACATTCATTTAGAAAACTTACAGGCTACATAACTAACTGTAACCCGCAAGGCATACTGTTTCACCCCCTTCCCAATATGTTATGTTAAACATTTTAAAGACACAGTTGTGTTGTTCGAATTACTGAAATATTCTTAAAACTCCCCTCGTTCATAGCCCCTTGCCCTTTGTGTTAATTGATATATAAATGACCTCTTATATAAGGCCACTAGTATACATCGTGGTTGCTTACTATCCAATCGAAATTATTTTTTTACGTAGAATAAGTTAATGGTTGACATCGACCTGATGGTAAGTGGCGATGACGTCTAAGATGTTGGGCGCACGTAGTAAACACCTATTCACTCTTCTCTTGAAGACTCCTACATGACACAGAGGTGGGAAAACCGACGCAGGCAACTTATTCCAATGGTTCACGGTACGAAAAGGAAAAATGAGGAAAGCCGCGTCGTTCGAACTGACCACTGTTCACGACATTATTATATCAAGTAATCACTTTTGACATGTTGTTTTATCACCAACTGAGGAAGTTTTTACACTGTTTACTACGGAATAAAACACTTTTTAGAACTCAGTAGTAGAATAAGGTTTACTAAAAATTTTAAAACACAAGCTTTCATT
>DWJZ01000903.1:0-27002 GCA_018249125.1 Asbolis capucinus | reverse complement strand
TTTTTAATAAAACAGATAATATAGATTAAAGGTTTCTATAAATAATACAGATTTAAAAAAAACATTAACAACTTTTTTTGTTACACCTTTCTTTTACTCTTTCAATTCACTACCATAAAGCCCAATATATCCTTATATTATAAAATTCATAAGTATTTTTACTTGTGGCAGAATATCCCTCGCATAAGAACTTGTTATACATTTTAATTAATGCCTATATTAACTTATTACACAAACGAGTATCTAACATATGAGATTTAGTTGTTATTTAGCGACCTGGTTGCATACCTCGGATTAAAGAAAACATCATATAATATACAAAGTTATGATATCGACGACCGAAAACAATAAAGACATAATTCTTAAGAGATACGCCCTTACTTCCGTCGTCGATATTTACAATCATTCCATTCCTTGGACTTAGGTATGGCTAAGAACATCCCCAATAACGTGGGCGTAATACTCTAGGCCTTCTCAGTTACGAGGTGGGGCTAGTTCTCAGGGGCCTCAAGCGAACCGTACTCCATTCATAACTGAGGTGTAGAACATATTCCAAGGCGGATTGCTGGAGGTTCCGTACTCCGTACTAATAGCTAACTTGAATGCTCCCCATTTGGCTTGCTTCGGGGTGTCCCTAATATATAGTTAAGTTACATAACTTGAACAAATTTCAAAGTACATTTTCTGTTTTATAGACCTTTTAAATTTCTGAATCATTCATATTAAATTAGGCTATTTTATAGTCCAATCAAACAAAAATCACATCATAATTATATTCGTAACGGGGACCAAATTGCCTGTTTTTCCTAATTTATATCTTAACAGTCATCAAATAAATTAGCGCATAATAAATGTTTCGATGTGGGCAATTGAGCAACGACAAGATCGCGACCAATCAATCATGACCGCAAACAAATTATCGAAGGAAGGTTCGCAATTGTTTTTTTTGGCTATTCAAAGCCGTCTCAGCTCTCTCGGCTTGGTTGATCATACTGTCCAACTTACTAATCTGTGATGTCATCTGCTTTCGATTATCCACAAATAGACTTTTACTCAACAAAGAACTGTTTTCGTTCTTTTCCATCGCCTCCAAATCAGCTAAAGCTGTGTTGATGTCGCCGCCATTTTGTTTCAAAATTCCCGCGCGCGGCGTCATTTCGTTATCGTTCGGGCCAAGGCCGCGATTTATACTGCCAGCTTCCGATTCCGAGGTATTTGCTGGAACATAATCCTTGTCGTAGTTAGTCTGCCCTACATAACTTTGGTCACTAGAGTATGAAAGATTGTCTTTAGCCATCAACTTCACGCGAAAGAAATTGGTTACACTGCCACACACGCCCTGAAATAGTCAAATTAGCAATTGTTATACTTATTATTTAATATCAGGCATAAAGAATTATTTAATATCAAGAATAAAGAAATTTTGTTAAGAACAACCAGTAATTGTAGTTTATGTCCATGAGGAAATGGGTCGATCGCTTTCTTTTAGGAGAGCGTTGTTACAAATGTACATGAGCGGAGTACGAGTTAAAAAGTAGTGTTCATATTTTATGGGCGGAAGTGATCACTCGCCATTAGAGACTTATTTGAACGTTCGCCTGTCGAGGGCGTAAAAAATTGTCTACAAAAAATGGACAGCATTAATGGAAAAGCGGCACGACTGTCCAAAAAATCTTTTATATATTTTCTTGCCTATAGGCTACAAATATTTACAAAATAAACAATTTTACAAATGATTAACTCAAGAGATCTTTAAATTAACAGAATATTCCTATTTTTAATGTTGCCAGTATTCATAGATAAGATTATATTTCCTTACCCTCAGACGATTTATTTTAGTTTGAGTGGAAGTCAAAATGGTATTCAGCTCACCGAGCCCGCTACTGGCATGTTGCAAATCTTCGTTTAACATCGTTGTGTTCTGTAAAACATAAACGGAAAAATGGTGCAAAAAATCAAAACAAGCTTTTATTCTACACTGTTCGACTACTTCTTCAGTCCCTAAAATTATCTAAAACCAGTGTCCTCATGAAAATAAATAAAACCAAAGTCATATAGCCAGCATCTAATTCTATCATCATATTTACAATAGATTACTTAAAATTGCAAAAAAACAGCTTAATGATGGTGAATAATAAGACACTAATACTTCATAATAAGGCACTAGGTAAATAATCAGTTTAATTTGTAATATTTGATTACTGACAGTCACCGGCACGAATGAAACTTGTAAAAGCTGGTAAAACTACTTCGTTGTATATAGGTATTTAACGTAATTGCTAACGTGATCATAATTTTTAAAGTTTCGTAATAACCCTTCGTTGCAGGTTTACTGCATTGAAAGTAATCATATATCAATAGAAACATCTTATTCTTAACTTGGAGGCAGGCCAAGTAGGACAATATTAAATTAGGTTTTACTAAAGGGTGACCTATATTTTATTAAATAGGTTAAGTCGCCTGTGACCATCTTTGCTGTTAGGTATAGATTTATCGATGCATAACTATTAGGACGGCTTATTCAATTTTACAATTAGAAGCTGGATTTGATGTTTGTTATATAAAAACACCTTTGTGTTATCATTGTAATACTTGGTTGAACGCTCATCTGTTTATTATAATATGGTTTATCGAATCACCTCATAATATTTTAATTTATATAATCACCTATAAGTAGTTAAAAGTGCCTAACTATTTGAATGATGCTTTCTTGAACGGCATGCCCTGGGTTCGGATTCGGTTAAGTTCGCGACCCTCTATTTTCCAAACATATTGTGTGTATTAGATGAAAATGAGCACTTGCTTCGGTAAAGGCAAATATCGCGAAATCTGCGCTTGTGAGAGTTCACCATAAAGTTTCCGAAGGCGTGTGACGTCTACCGATCCACATTCATGGTGTAACGACCTTCGCATTGTGAGATGAGATGAATCATGAGACGAAACTACGTAATTTTACAAACAATAAGGTCATTCCTAAATTAACATATAAGAGTGGAAGAGGCTTCAAGGTTCAAGGTGATCAAATGAAAAATGAACGAATTTTATATAGGCAAATAATAATTTTAATTTGAAATACATACTATATACATGCATGTGCAGTAAACAAAATACAAAGAGGTGCATTCGAAAAATGCATAATTTTTTACTTATGTACCCCATGCATGGGTACATGATGGTGGATACATGACATGATGCTTTTTTATTTATGGGTCTGGTTTTTATTACAATACTACAAACGCAATTTTCGAACCCTTCCAAAAAATATTTAGTGTAGGATATCCTAAAAAAATTAGAGACAAGTACATAATTAAAACAAAATTAAACACTATTACCGAAGTGGGCTCAACAAGTCAACGAGATATTACGGCAATTTCGGAATCCTCCTTGCGCTTGGACAGACGCACACTTGTTTTTAATACAATAGGTAGTGAAAAACTTATTTGATTATTATGAGGTCGGGGTTGAATGCATGAAAACCACTAAACTACCAATTTAAAAAAAATCCTATATGAATAATTGTTTGTCAAAACCGCTAATCTATCAATTAAAAAAAAACGATACGAATTATGGTAATTTCATACCACTAAAAATTTTTGTATATAACAAAAACTAAACAATTTCAATAACAAAAAAAAAATTGTTTCCTAATTCTATAAAATACCTCGGCAGTTTTTATATCCACTTCTTCAAATTCCACTACATCCAAGTGTTTGTGTTTTTCTAAAAATTCCTCTCTATCTGGTTTGGGTTGCCCAAATAACTCTGCTCTCGTACACGCATCTTCATATGCCTTTAAGGACATTGTTCTCCGCACTTAAGCTTACTGCTAGATTAACCAAATATTCTAAAGTAAATAGCTACCCCTTGGGATGTTGTTACCTACTATCGACCTTGTGATTCTGACGTTAGTATTGATTTTCTTGCGCCCTTAGTTTTCAGTTACAACAAAGTGTACTGCACTTAAAACAATAGCAAACAAAAGTTTTCAATATTACTACTTGTTAGGAGATTACAAAGATAACAGATAACCTAAGTATAAATCAATTAATAGTATTTTTCTAATCATAAAATAATAATCTAATGTATCAAATTTTCCCGCTATGGCCATCCGCAGTCAAATATTGCCATTGTAAAAAAATCATTGGATATTAATTGAATTATTGGGATACTACGTTTTTCAAAGTGGACAAAGCTTAGAATTATAATATAGCATTCTTTGTCAATATCTACAATTACCAGGTCTATGATAACTATCTTCTAATCGACTAAGATGTCCTTACAAATTTATTTTCTCAGAAATCTATATCGTACCTAGTTATCTAAATTACTCTTTGGTTTCGTTTTTCAATAGGGTACTCTGTGGCGTTATTAACTTGTCAAATTGTGATTTCTTAGTGGCGATGGCTTTACTTCGTAAGTTTATTTTTTTTAATTGAATTGAGACGAAAAAAGTCGTAAATATTAAATGTATATCGTTATTTGTCGTTTGCTTCATTAAACCTTTAAACAACATATAAAAACTATTTTAAAAATAAATTTGCCAGTCACGACCAATGTCCATGTCAAACTAAAAATATCATTGTCATTATATTTGAATTTAATAACAAATTATTTTTGTAGTATTAAATCGTTTACACAAGCGTTGATATTATAATTTTTGGGTGAATAGTTGTATATAAAAGGTTTAATCATGAGATGTATAAAATTTTAAATGTGATCAAAGCAAATAGTGCATGTACAGTATTTTTAAAACACGTAGTATTTATGTCACATAGAAACGGGGGTAAATAAATTCTAACTTTTGATAAATTACCAGTGCTAACTGAACATACCGTTTATAAAAGTTTTATTTTAGTTTATACTTTATTAAATAAATGTAACGCCCATTAATTAAGATGAATATTAATTCTAGAAATAATGTTATTTTTATTAATTTATAAATACCACCAGTAATACAGAAATATCCTTCATACATGTTTTATTATAGGTGTAAATGTTATTGTTTTCAGAACCTCTTAGTCATTCATTATTAGAAAAATTAAGGCAAGATTTCTATGCAGACCCCAAGAATGAGCTTGCCCAGAATGCTTGTACAAGATTTGATCCATTTGAGGTTGCCATCAGTAGAAGAAGAACAGATAAAAGCCTGCATGTGTATAATATTAAGGTAATTTTATATCTTTTTCTCTGTGTTTGTCTGGCCCAACTGGCTATCAAACCAGAAACCTCTGTTAGTTTAATCGCTAAGTATAAGGGGTACTGTATGTCTTGTGTATCCAGCATTAGAAGTGTGTTTTGGTACTTATATTAATAACATGATTCATTGTTACAATAAGATAGTGAAGACTGAATAGGCTAAGCATAAGTTAGCAAACTTTATTATCTAAGTCTACATTGCCACTTACCATCAGGTGGGTTCATAGTCAATTTACATAAAAAGAAAGAAATCTGTGCTCAACCAATAGCAACCCATTTGAGACAACACTGAATGGGGAAACTGTAAAAGCAGTATATTATTGGTCTTGTAGCCTAGTAGGGTCTGAGGTGTTATTTCTGGCCACATTAATCAATTAATATATATAAATGTTGATGCTCGATTTACAAATTGTATTGTCCCACAAATCCTGCTGTGGGTGGGTGTAGTCTATGCAATATACAATATTATTGCCAATACCTGATATATTACTGATGACTAGCTTTTTCCCACCTGTGTAGTAGACCCCTGTTCAGTCCCATATTTACTCCTCCATAGCCAACACCACATCTAGTGTAGAATACATACCCATCTTTGATAATGAAGAGCTTACATCCTCATTACAACCCCTTCAAGCGATGTTGAAGTTTGACTTTTGAAAAATGTATGTTATACAAACTTTGAATAGAATTTTATTTCATTTCTTTACTACTTTTAATCAAAATCTATCCAGTAATATAGGTGTGAAAAGTAATAGATAGACTTATTAGCATTTATAAAATTAGTAAGGATTATAATTACAAATTGACCTCCTCAGGTGGAGTTTGAAGGTAAACCGGTGACCAACCAGGAGAACACCGGGCGCTGCTGGTTGTTCTCTGCTCTGAATGTTATGAGATTGCCATTCATGAAGAAGTATGGTCTTGAAGAGTTTGAGTTTTCACAGAGGTATAGTATAGATATTCTAAGTAAATTCTTCACAGTAATTCCTATGGAAAACAATAAGGCTGCAATTCCTAAGGGTTGCTGTAAGGAATTATACCCTTACTGTTTTCCATAAAATGACCGCAATGCATATGAGGTACTGTAAGAGTTACGCCCTTAACATTGTCTTCTTAGGAGTAATTCTAAAGAGTTAAACTCTGTTTTCTGTCATCAACATGAGCACTTTTGTAGCATATACTCATATACAAATAAATATGCTATACATAATAATTTTTCAGTTACCTGTTCTTCTGGGACAAAATAGAGAGGTCACATTACTGGCTAAACAGCATAGTTTCCACTGCCAAAGAGGGAGAGGAGCTTGATGGCCGATTAGTCAATTTTCTACTTAAGGTAATCTAAATGTTCTTGACAGCAGCATTGATCCGATGTGATGGACCAATATGAGATAGAGTTAAGCAACAGTGTGCGTGGGAGGTGTCTGATGTGAGGTGATAAATGACCACTTGTGATAAAAATGTCTGGAGCACTTGACTTGATAATTACAAGATTGTTTTTTTTTTAACTTAAACTTTGTAATTTGAGCAATTCTTGTAATTAGGTTTATAAAAACCAGATCACATTTATCTGATAAATTTTCTTGGTAACATTCAGAATAACGTATTTATCTCAAGTAATCGTAAGTCCTCATTACAGTTCTAAAAAATTGCCCACTATGATGAACATTTGAAATTACAATATTTAGATTATAGTTTAAAATTTAAATTTACGAAATTTCTGTATACAGTTAACAGTGTAATTAAATTTTTATAGGACCCAATAAACGATGGTGGACAATGGGACATGATTGTCAATCTGGTGAACAAGTATGGTCTGATGCCCAAGAAATGTTATCCAGAGTCGTTCAGCTCGCGCCGCAGTATTAGGATGAACGCGCTTATCAAAACCAAGGTGACTTTGTCATTATCTTCATTTCTGTTTAACTTTAATGCCACACGTAGCACATTATCTTGATAAAATTCGATAGTGATATTGCCAATAGTAACAGAGAGTCACATAATTGTTTTATTTAAAGAAATAAATGTATTAACTAGCTTTGCAATATATTTATAGTGTATTGTATGTATGTATGATAAAAATGTTTATACAAGCTTGTAAGTCATGTCAACACTGCAAATCAGAAAAAGAGAGTCAAAGTCCATTCTTGATTTACCCTTAGATGTATTCGAAAATCAAATTCAACTAGGATACTAGAGAAAAGACATGGATTTTTTTTAAATAATTGATATCCAGCTAGTTAGAATAAAGTTTGATTCTTGAAGGTTGATAATTAGTATAGAAAGATGTGCTCAGGAGTTTCTTTCATCATTTATTCTCCTCTTCTTTCTCTTTTAGTAGTAGTAAAATCTCGCTGCGACAATGCTACAATCCTGCAAATGTGTTAAGGATTTTATTAGTTGACAGTGGACCACAATACAATTAGATGTTTTATTGTAGCTGCGGGAGTTTGCCAAGGAGTTGAGGAACCTGGTAGCTGCCAAGGAATCCGATGAAGCTATACAGAAGACCATCGACAGACAGACTGCTGTCATATATAACATAGTGGCTACTTGCCTAGGTTAGTACACTAAATACATGTTAATCTTACAAATATTGTAAACAAAATTCCTCCCTAGTCTTCCCCTCCGTAGCATGTGGATAGATGAATGGATTATTCGGATTTGCTTTAAAGATTTATTTATAATTTGGTTATATTCTAGAGTAACGCAGGCTACTTTTCAACAAAAAAAATGTTCGATATGTAATTTTAAAACGTTATTGTGACTGCAGGGTCTTATAATATATTAGTTTATTGTATATACCAGATGTGAGCAATCAGCAGCCCTCGGGCCACATGCGGCGCTTTGAGCATTTTAAAACTATATTTTTATATGCTTAGAAGGTCAAACACTGTGTCAAAACACAAAATAATACAACCTAAAACAGCATGATGATACAAAAATTGAGAAAATATATAAAAACTTTATATAGTAACTCCATAACGTTAAGTAGATTTGATTTAGTATAAATAATGCTAGTTTATGTGCGGCCCTCTAGCAAAATTCAAATTTAAAATTGGTCCTTTAATTCAAAAGGTTACTCACCCCTGGTGTATACTGTACAATAGACTAATACATCATACTGTATTTATTAATTATTAGATTACTGTATGTATTAATTATTAGATTGAGGGGTCAGTACAGCCAAAAACTCTCCTTATTTATATCTTATGTTTTGTACTGTATATTTTGGTTTAGGTACTCCGGCAGAGAAGTTCACATTCGAGTTCTACAACAAGGAGAAGTCCTACTTTAACTTCGGACCGCTCACGCCGCAGGAGTTCTATGAAATCCATGTCCGTCCTGTCTTCAATGTTGATGACAAGGTTAGTCGGCCGGTTTTCACTAGAACTTTCTTTCTCTATATATTTTTTTAAAGGTTTTTACTTTACTTATATAACGAAAGTCAAGATCTTACAATGCAAAGTCCTTACATGAACTATAAAATTATTAACAAGGTATAAAAAGATATAAAATAATGTTTAAAAGAATTCTTTCAAATCAAATATTTTACTTGTGTTGGGTATTCTAGAATGCATTGCTATTTTTGAAAATATTCGAACCTCGCTCCAGCCATTGAATTGTTTTATTTTTACTTGTGCTTTATCTGTTTACAAGACAGTAAAGGAAGGATGGATGCAGGTGGGAATTAAACTTAATACAGTTAAAGATGTTAGATCCGGACAGTTTAGACGAAGGTCCCAGGCTTGGTTCCCGTGATCGTAGTTGGATATTTTAACAATACAAGCCGGGTAAACACACGAGCAGTATACCATTAACTTGGACTAGTGATATTTATATATAGTTTAAGAAATGTAAATCCGTAACTGGCTTTACGTTATTTAGAAAAAGCTGTGGATTTTGTTAATAAATAACGGACTTTAATGATGGTTTATACTGCAGGTGTGCCTGGTGAGCGACCCTCGACAGTCGAACCCGTACGGCAACCTGTACACGCTGCAGTGTCTGGGCAACGTGGTCGGCGGCCGGCCCACCGGCTACAACAACCAGCCCATTGATGTGCTCATCAAGTTAGTGGTCAAATCATTCAATAATAAAATGAAAATATTGTATACGCACACAGAAAAGTAAACTAACAAATATAAACTTAAAATAACATGTGATACAAAACAAACAAATAATAAATAAAAAACCGCCATTTATACTTAATTACATAACATGCATTTAAAATGTAGACAATGTAGGGGAAATTCATGTATATTTGTTAACATTTTCGCCGTTTATGATTGATTACCAAAAACGTCGATTTGAAGTGGATTTTTTCCTCGTAAGTGGGTTGAAAAACATCGTTATCGTTCGTGTGTGCTTTGATCATTAAACACATATCAAAATGCACTGTTATGGTTTTATTTTCGATAATTTCAACAACAAACTTTCATCCACTATTTCTCTCTTATAAGGCAAGCAGTTCGTGTTAGATCTCTTTTTCTCCTTCATTCCATTCTCTTTAGCTTATAAGTTTGTTGCCGTTTCTTCGAAGACTACTGTTAATGCGATGGCAGTCTGACTTTTAAAAGAAATTTGTATAATTCAACTTGGAATAAATACATTTTTGTTTTTTGTGACATTTGAGTGTGGTGAAGGCCAGCATCCAGGACGGCGAGGCGGTGTGGTTTGGCTGCGAGGTGTCCAAGCGGTTTGAGACCAAGAACGGACTTGAAGATTTGGATGCGTTAGTAATTTACACTTGTTCACTTTCAAACACAAATTGTTCATTTATTTGATATATTTATGATAGACATCAGTGTATTTATGACTGTCAAATGTTTTGAATCAGCCAGCTGATTTTCGTTTTATCAAATATTTCAAAGTCATTCAAATGCAGAGTCTTTTAATTGTAGTCCAGGTGGAATTTTGTATTCTCATTTATATTAACTGCGCTTCAATGGAATTTTAATTCTATATCATCGGAATACAGTTGACATTTCGTTGAAAAACGACTTTAGGATGAAATCTGGTTGGGATGCAGTTAAATGTGAATACCAAATTACGTTACAACGGCAGAGTTGCTATGATATTTATTCTTATTTTCAAACTGTTATCATTCTCTTACAAGTGTAATTATTATAATTACAATTTCATTTCACCAAAATGATTCTAATCACTAATATTACTTTTGATAGTTTAAATTATAATTTAATGTATGTGCTCCAGGCAGGACTACAAGCTGTTGTTCAACACGGAGGTGCAGATCGGCCTCAACAAGGCGGACCGGCTGCTGTACGGAGACTCCTGCATGACGCACGCCATGGTCTTCACAGCCGTCGGCACTGATGTCAGTATATATTTTTTTATATCATATCGATGGTTCCTGTGTCTGAGCCATAATGCAAAATCATGACCGTTCAACACAGACTCTCAAAGTTTCAGTTTGATATAATTTACACATTATATTTGGTATATTTGATTTTGAACTCGTTTCATTGTGGACTGTGTACTATTAATGTTAAGAGTACTCAAAATATTTTTTTTTCCGCGCCGATATTTCTTCCCAGTTGCACGGATCATAGTCACGGCTGAACTGCGGTGGCGATGAAAAACTTTTGACAGGACGGCAGATGACACTTGACACTGATACATTAGGCTGTCTACTTTACGTCTAGTTCGTTTCTTGCCGTTTGTTGACCATAATTGGATATATTATACATGCTACAACTTTTATGAATCTTTGCATAGTTATTACGACATGTATTTACTATATTTAATACTTTCAGTGCATTGTCCATAATTATATTGAAAAGAATGTATTTTACAAAAAAAAAATTAAAATGCACAAATTGTTGCTTTGGCCCTTATACATAGGAGCCATCGAATAATTTGGAGCGTCTAAGAGTAAGTGAACGCCCATGGACATTAGCACCAGCTAGCTGGGGTGCTGTTAACGTGTTGCCTGTCAAGAACAAAGTGATTGGTCCGCCAGCATGGAATTGGGGATCAGTATTCTAGGCCCCGAGTTCGAACCCCAGGGCGCACACTTCCGGATTCGGATCCCAGAGCTCGCACTTCTAACTAAGCGTTGATAACCTAGTGATTAAGGATTCGGACTCCTACTCGGAGGAACCGGGTTCGAACCCCAGGGCGAGCACTTCTGACTTTTCGGAGTTATGGGCGTTTTAAGCATTTAAATGTCACTCACTTTAACGGTGAAGGAAAGCCGATGCTTTCCTTCCTCACGATTGAGGAAACCTGCTTGTTGTGTTTTTAAATATTTTTAATAAATCTTCTTTAATATACAATATCACATCATTATAATCGTGTTGGATCAGCTAGATATTGACAGATTCCCATTCGACAGGCGAACGGGCGGCCAGTGAAGTTCCGCGTGGAGAACTCGCACGGCGACAAGGAGTACGACAAGGGTTACTTATTACTGACCGAGCCCTGGTTCAGGGAGTTTGTTTTTGAGGTGAGTTTCGTTGTACTATACTCCAGTTATCTCATCAGTACTGTAATTGTAAACAAATTTTATATTAATGTGTTTCTATTAAGAACCATGTTTATATGCACTGTTGTGTGTTATGTGTGGTAGGCCGGTTGGTCTAGTCGTTATTGAACCTGACTGCTACACCAAAGGTCGTGGGTTTGTTTCCCATCCAGGTCAAACTTTTCTGTGATAAGCAAGAATGTTTATTCTGTTGTGTCTGTGTGTAAATATCAATATATGTATGTATTTCAAGATATATATGTATGTTTATCAGTTTCCTGAACACCATAGCACAAGCTAACGCTTAGTTTGGAGTCAGCTGGCCGTGTGTGAGTTGTCCAAAAATATTTATTATTATTTTAGTTGCTGTACAGAACCCTTGCTCTTCTGCAACCACACACACTTGTCAATAATATTGTCTACTTCCAGGTGGTGGTAGACAAGAAGTTTGTACCAGCGGAAGTGTTGGAGGTGTTCAAACAGGAAGCCAAGGTGTTGCCAGCGTGGGACCCCATGGGCACTCTGGCCTGTCCATTGTGCTCGAGAGAGTAGACTAAATGAGCTGATGATGGTAGAAACAATGTAAATGATCACTCGCTCACCCAATGGCTTAGGGTAAGAGAGATTTAACAAAGTTTGAGAATTATCATAATATATGTAACGTTTCCTGCAAATAAAACAATTTCCATTACAAATAACATGTAACTTGTTGCATTTATAACTTGAATCTTGAAGTGGTTAATATAATTAATTTCAAAAGGTTTTCACAAGCAGGTGTACCTTCAACAAATAAGCCGGCAACGCGGTAGCAACACCCCAGTCTAATGTTGTTAATGTCCAAGGGTAGCGGTGATCACTTACCATCCATGTGACTGCTCGTTTGTAACATATGAAGCTTATGTTTAGTTGGGTTCTGTAAAATTCTTGAAATGTCTTTAGCTGTACAAGTTGATCGCTTAACTTAAAATCGTTTGTACTCATCAGAGTCTATATCAATAATGAAATCGTGAGTTTAACAGGGAAGCGTAAAATCATGAGTAGATGCCTGTGCATTATATCACGAATTTAATCTGTAAACATATATATATATAACATATCTAGATACATAAGATATAATAAAGATTGTGATCCACCAAAAGTGCTGCCATTTATCCATAGTTACCCGTTAATAACATTGTTGCCTACTTTACAAAGTTGAAATTATATTTTGGAAATACTAATAAATACTGATTATATATTGTAGAAAATATTTCAAAACCTGTGAAATAATGAGGCTCATTTAATATTTTAGTTAGTAAAATTGTAATCATCCTATATTTCACGTCCTTCTTTTAGATTCTGTTTTTTTTTAATATTATAGTATTGTTTTTTTAAGTTTTTTGTTTATTAATCCTATTAAGCGCTCCGTATATTATTTATGCGTAATGATGTATTCTTACATGGGCGTACTTTATACTTCTGACCCTAGTGGGAGCACAGGTGGGGAGCCAAGTTAGATTTTTTCTGTATTGACTCTCTTCTACGCACTACATAAACGTAGCAAACTTGGCAGCATGTCTGCCATATAAATGATTAGATTTAATAGTGAGTCCGTGTACCAAAAAATCTTTTAAATTGGACTCAGCCACATTTCATTAAAATCAGTTCAGCGGTTTCTGAGATTAGCACAATGCAACATTGTGACGCTGGATTTTTATATATAAAGACATGTACTTTACGACAACTGTAGATTAGCCTTTACCAGGATTCCAGGAACCAGCTTCCTTCCCCCTTGTTGAGCCCATGTTCTTATATAAATATGTTATTGTAATTTATAGTTACCGGTTTGTGCTAATTTAGTAAGCATTTTGTATTGCTATACAATATTATGTTATGTAAAGTTATGCTGGATGGATGATAACCACAAGACACTTTAAAAATGCTTTGATACCTATGAAAATTAACCTAATATTTTCATGAAGTAATAATACTTCTTAAAATGTACTTTCCCAGTGCCTTAATTTTCATAACCGTACCATTTTCCCGGAATCCAGTTAAATCAATCCACCATACTTTTACATCAGCAAGGTTATTAAATTTTGTAACATCTATGTTAAGGTTGCATTTAAATTGTAACATTTACATTAATCTGTTTGCAAAAATAAAATATATATTTTGGATAATATTTGTTTATTTATCATAATTATGCTAAAACAATGATCGGGTAACATAACATACAGCACCAACAAAACCAAATATTATTGTAGAATTCATCATCAGTACAGAAAACAAATGAGAAAAAATATGTGTTACTGTTTGGGGTTAGTGACCGAGTAATGTGGAGAAGTCTTTGTGTCCTCCAAAGGCCTCCGACGAAGTGAAATGCCATCAGCTGACTGCTACTATGTGAAGGCTTTATGTGCCTTACAAAGCACGGAACTTTTTATAAACTCACATATGGCTATCCAACTCCAAACTAAGCGTTAGCTTTTACTATGGCGATCAGACAACTGGTAAACACATTTTCTAAATACATAGATATTTACACACAGAACAAACATTACTGCTCATCACAAAGTTTGACCTGAGTGGGAATCGAACCCACGACCTTTCGGTGTAGCAGTCAGGTTCACTAACCACTAGACTGTTCAATAACCGGCCTGTTGATATATTGGTAGAACTTCAACTCTATTGAACCGAAATACATTTTGTTGACGAACGACTATCTGATAGAGTCGTTGGCGTGCATTTGAAAGCCAATTTAGAATGTTAATACCAAATAGCGCTTCAACGACAAAGTGTTGCATGTGTTCTTTTTAAGTTCCAGTTAACTCAGTCGAAACGGGTTCAGTGGTTTAGGCGTGAAAGGGTTACAGACAGACAGAAGAGTTAGTTTCGCATTTATAAATTATTTTTTTTTATAAATGCCAAAAGACATTGGTTTATTGGACAATGGAATCAAACAGCTGACTTTGGCATATAAAACTGCAAATACATATATACATATAAATTAACTGGCTGGAGCATCAAACTACATATTTCATACTGTAAATTATTATACATACTTATTTATTGTTTATTACATTAATAGAAAATGCTTAAATACATTAAATCAACAACATTTTAATTAGATGCAAAGAATATTTTAGTAAATTCGTCTTGATGAAATTAATTTACCAGTCCTTGTTTTTTTACAATGTAACTTACACCATGCGTACAAAAAGGTTTCAATTTGGTGTTCTAAAAGTTATCTCCAAAGGTCACATAAATGCTCTTTCAAAATTCCGAGGTTGACCTCTTTTTGCTAACGTTACTGGACTAAATAAGCATTGACTCATAATGATCAATGAAAATGGAATGGAAGTTAAGAATAATCTGGTATTCCAGTACATCTCTTTAATACAACATAACATGTAAACACCCTCCCTGCCAATAATCAAATAATAGATAAAGTGAAGTCTATGATAACTAGAGAAACATTTTTCTATTGCTAGAATAAGTTTGAGGAAACAATTGCACTTATTGAGTTTTATAAAATGAACAAAACTATACTTTGTGCAATTACAATCTGGAATAAATGTAACCGAACCATAAAAATTCTTTCAGATTTCACAAACTATATGTTTCATTCCTGGTTCATAATTAAAAAAAAAACATAATTAAATTTAATTATCAAACAACAAGTACAAATTATGATTAAATGTAGTGTTGGTCAAAGAAATAAATAAAAGCACATCATTTAAACTTATGCTCTGACAATTCAAAGGAGTTTATAACCTTTCAAGATAATCTGCATTATGTCGTCAAAACTTTTCAATTTATGTTTAACACACTTTTTGGTATTTGCAAGCACATAGCATGATTTATAAGTAAGAGTTTAAAAACGAAACTTTTAAACTTTTCAGATTGAATTTGCACAAAGTATAAGTACATACATAACATAATAAAATTGGATACCAAAAATATTTGTAAACATTCCTATGCTAATGGTTTTTGATTCCTGTTGTCTATTATTCATGTTGATATTATGTCAATTACCAGATTATTTGCCAGAGAAGTTGAATTATAGAAAGTAAGAACAAAAATTTCATAATTTAATATGCCAATGTATCCTCTTATTGACATAAATAACAATTATTACTGTAATACGATCTAACCCAAACTAAACTCACACAGACTGGCTCCCAACATGTTACCTTAACCATCATTGTTATTTGCCACTAATCATAGAGTCACCACACTCACTTCCACATATATCTCGTGTCCCTTTCTGTACTCTTCTTAAATATTTTAATTTGGCCCAAACACCCTGGCACATTCTGTTCAAGCGTCTATCCTGGGTTGATCTGGCAAATTCTGCTACATGTCTTACAATATGTCTTGCTATCTTGAGCTTGCCTTTCTGTGCATAAGCCAGAGCAGAGTAAAGCCTACTTCTTGCAGCCAAGCCTTCATCACCGAGCATTAGAGATAGCCTGTACTGTCTAATTGATATTTTACCTGCTTCATCTGCCTGTGAAATGATAAGAATATACAAAATGCAACAAACAACACTAAACCACTTGGCCTAAGGAGACATACAAATAAACAGATCATGTGTAGTGCAATGCATTGCTGGCCAAGTTGCACCAGGGTGGGCAACAAAACAATAATAATAATGTCAACTAGATTGCACTTGGCGTCACATGTTCTTTTGCAGTTTTTTCTACATCTATTTTCAAATGCTATTAGCTCTATTTATATACTTATTATATCTTGCCTTCAATTGAGAAATGTATAACAAGCAATGCTAAATGCTTAAAACAAGCGACTGGTATTTTATATATTTTTATTTATTTATTATTGATTAATACTTACACAATGTTCAAAATAATCTCCCAATGCAGAGTAAGCGCCACCAAGTGTAGATAGCCAAGAAAATGCATTTTCTATCTCAACTCTAGTCCATACCAATTGTAGCATTTTATCATTCCTGTAAAAGGCAGTTTTAAGGTTATTTAAATACTACTGATCTAGGCTGTGCTATGAGTCATTATAGTATTTTTAATAGGTCCTTTTCAAGACAACCTCAAATCAATAGGATTGTCTTGGCTTTTTTTAAAGTTCATACAACAACCAGCTTCAACATCAGACCCAATGAACATATGTTATCATTATGCATTGTCAACCAAATTTACTTATTGCAATTATTATTTACTATTTACTCAATAGACAATTGTTGAAGTCCCTTTTATATAAACAGGATTTAACATCTACATCATACATACATACATAAATTATGATAAATGTATTCATTACAGTATTAGTACTAGAACATTTTGACACCATTGATCATAATAGCTTAGGAGTAATATTAAAAACTAAAATTACACACTTACCATGAATAATCAATCACTTCTTTATCAGGCGGTTCTAGTATTAACTTAAGGAATATTACATTCCCTTGTGAGGAGTCAGTTAATCGAATTAAGTTTTTTAATAGATTTCCTCTATATACTTCTGAACAAATACATTCCTTTATAAATGGCTGTAGAAATAAAGCTGGCAGTTTTAGCTTCCACCTTTTTTTACTTTTTATTTCCTCACTGTTCTTCTTAATACACAAATCTGATTCTCCAGCATTTACACCGATAGACTTGTAAACCTCTTCACCAGGAAGCATAAAAAGGTCCTTTGTAATAAAACAAATCGTAAAAGGACCCTGAAATAAATGTATATTTAGAAACAAACACATTTTAGGTTATGCTGAAATACCGAAAACCTGACAGTTGCGGAGTGAAACAAATATACTATTATTTATTGCTAAACATCAATAGCCTAACCGCTAGCAATAATGTATTACATAGACTGTGCTGAACTAACGCTCAATATGTACATAAAATTAAATTAAATTTTATAGAAATTCATTATTCGTAACTGACATCTGAAGTCTGACATTGACTTCCATGGACTTTGATTGATAACAAAATAACTTAGATATTAGACGTTTTGACATATGTATATTGGGCCGATTAACATTGATAGATTTAAATTACTGGGAAGTTACGAGCATGAATGCACAAATGCAAACAAGCACTGCTCCTACAGATCCTCGAATGAATTATTGTACAGCAATTTACAGTTTCATGCATTGGTGTTTTATTAGCCCTGTTTATTATTTGTAATTGTGTAAAAAAGTAGTACTTTGAGTAATTTTTGTAGATTCAGGAATCTTATTAAAAAGAGAAAAGTTTTTAAAATTAAAAGCATATTTTTTTAGGTTTTCTTCTAATAATTTCAATAAATAATAATATATTCACACCAAAAAAAACAACAAGACATTTAAAACTAAACAAAATTTACTGCCCAAAATAATTATTCTTCGTTGGCGTAGGCGATGACTAAACCCGCGAAACCAGAATATTATCTTCCAATGAGTCGCCTTCCCCTAGAGATCTCGACAGAAATTATGTTCAATAATAGACTGTTGGTACTGGCAAGCTATTTTGATCGTTGTC
The DNA here is from genome assembly GCA_018249125.1 of Asbolis capucinus. Lineage (NCBI taxonomy): Eukaryota > Metazoa > Arthropoda > Insecta > Lepidoptera > Hesperiidae > Asbolis > Asbolis capucinus. The sequence goes on along the minus strand of DWJZ01000903.1, from coordinate 8,843 downwards.
ACCCTCAAATTTAGATTTAGACTAGAAATTCCCCTCGCTTCGCTTCGGAAGAATATTGAATGTAAACGTTCTCGTCATTTAAGCTACAACATGCACAATTGTCTCTAAAGTAATCCAGTGATTTCTGAGTTGCTATTTATTTATTTATTGAGCACCAACATAATATACACCATTTACAAAAAAAAAGTATGCAAGCAATAAATTTAATGCTTAGTGCTATTACACTTATAGGTGCCGACAACATGCATATATTTCGGCAATTTAACAAATCATCTTCCGATCTCCAGTCTGCATTATGATTAACAGTTGCAAGAGTTCGATGACGTGGAAATCCTCGCCAGAGCCTTTCGATATTTTCGACATTTTTGACACAATAAAGTCACCCAGCAACCTACATGCGATATCAGAGACCGCTCGCAAATTATTTTTATTTACCCTGGCCAAAAGCGTACATGTACGCAGTCGACGAACATAATGGCAATGACTAGTGACATAATCTGTGGTGGTCTTTGCTGATCGTAGACAGGGAAATGCAATAAACGTCTACCTAGCTTTCTCTGTCTATGGGTCTAACTGTTGCTGATGCTGAAAATGCTGAATTTGCCATCGCCTTGCCCAACTTTGTGTAAGGATGTCCCATACCATCAAGGTATCGATACCTATTCTAATCAATAGTACTCAAATCATCTTCCGATATAACTCACATAATTACATAAATTGCTCCTAATGCATCTATACTCATTGATATCAATACTTATAGATTTTTACAGATGAGAGTAACGTAAGAAATGTTAAAAAACGATAATTTAGTGAGAGAAACAATTAAAAACAAAGAAATTAAGTAACAGTGGACTTATTTAAAAAATATATTAATTATTAAATATATAAAACAAAAATTCTTTAGCATAAAAAGCAGTTACTTCTCTAAATATTTTGGAGACACTATGGTCCTTGTTTTTATTATTATAAAATAAGCACTTGCTAGGAACCGATGTTGCGAGTACAGTTAAATATTGTTGTACATATTTTTACAGACAAGGAAATACAAATTTCATATCATCCCCTCTGCAAATGGATTTCTTTTAAGGGAAACTACTGGATTTGATAATTAAATAGAAACTTCATCACCCTGATTATATTTATTTCTTGTTTGCGCGGGCTTAACTCCTAATGGTGTTTCAAAAATCATATTTGGTTGATACAGTGATATTGTTGATAGGGTAAATCTGATTCGATTCAATATTTTTGTTTCGATACCGTGTGCATATCGCATGATTGTTTCGATGTTATAAGTACTTGGTATCGAATCAAGAGTATCGATTGTTAACTCGTATTTGTTAAGATCGGATAGAAATCCATCCTTGAGCAGAATATTTGTGAGAATTACAGAGTGCGGAACGGAATGCGCCTTGCGTGCGCGGCCATTTTGCCTTGCTGTCTTTTCAAGTGACAGACCGGTGTACGAGGAATTAATCCGTATTCATTCCTCTGCAACAAAATTACTGGACATAATTTTGTGTTAAATGAAGTGATTACTACATTTATAATATGGCACGCTACGGTCAGAGACCGGAAAATGCCCTTAAACGGGCCAATGGTTAGTACAAGAATCTGGTCACCACGTTGCATGGTTTCTTGACCTTTCTTTCGCAATAAAACTCCCATATGATTTTTTTTCAACTGTATTTCTTTAAAATTTCGCATTACTAATAATTTTTACAACAATATTTCTTAATTAATACAATCATGGTATGTTATAATATTTCATAACCAAAAAACATATTGAAGCGTTATCAAGGTATTAATTAACGCGTAGTTACTTGTACTATCTACAGAGTTTATGGACTTGGACAAGCCTGCACGGGCTCTGGATACCTTGCAAGAGGTATTCCGCAACAAGAAATGGGCTTACAACTGGTCAGAATCTGTCTTGGAACCAATCATGTTCAAATACCTAGAGCTTTGCGTCGACCTTCGCAAATCGCATATCGCTAAGGAAGGGCTGTTTCAATATAGGAACATGTTCCAATCTGTCAATGTGGGATCTTTGGAACAAGTTATAAGGTTAGTTCTATTATGTCTGGGACACTTAATTACATAACATTTAATTAATTATAGTATTTTATATTACCATCTTAGAATTTGTTTATATCATCCCTAAATTGTGTTGCATCTTACTGATAATATTGAATAAGCTTAATGACAAAGACTGTAATTTTAGACAAATTATTTAACTATGGCATTAAGTAATCTTCTTGATATTATAGGTAAAAAGCTGTAAAATTCCCCTTAAAGTGAATTGTTATACTTTACTTAAATTATAATTCTAGAGGGTATTTGCGCATGGCAGAAGAACGCACTGAAGCAGCACGGGAACAATCAACCCAAGCAGTCATTGACACTGATGACCTGGACAACCTCGCCACTCCTGAGAGCATCTTGCTAAGTGCTGTGTCAGGAGAAGACGCTCAAGATAGATCAGATCGGACCATACTTACACCATGGGTAGGATATTGTTACCATGCATGCTGTTATTTTGATTTTTATTATATCTGTGAATACAGGTACATATGAGTATCTTTCATTCTTCCACTTATCAAAGATAAGTAATTCTTATCTGACCAACCAAACTGCTAAGGAGCAGTTTAATAATAACCAATCCTAAAAACACTCCTATACTCCTAACACTATATAGAGTCTGTTATAGAAAGAAGAAGTCTTCTTAAGAAACAAGTTTTATTTGCCGGAACTTATGAAATGCAGAAGAGACCTTTTGAAATGTATGTAATGATTGCTTCAGGTGAAATTTCTTTGGGAGTCGTACTGCCAGTGCTTGGAGCTGCTCCGTACAAATGCTCATGTAGAGACACTCTACCATGACATTGCTCGTATGGCGTTCCAGTTCTGCCTGAAATATTCACGCAAGACAGAGTTTAGGAAGCTGTGTGATAAACTGCGAAAGCATTTGGAGGATATTTGTAAACCCACTGTGAGTAGGATTTTTTGAAAAGTTTTATAAATGTTTTTTTTTCTAACTACATTGTTAACAACAGATGAAAGTGCTACCAATTTGTTACAATTTTACTATGTAACACTTTAAGCTACAACTATGCAACACTTTTCTTATAATTATGATTTCTACAATATTTTGTATAGTGAATATGTGGAATTATAATAAAACTAGTTTTCCCTGTGCCTTCACCCGTGTGGTAAGAATGTTGGTAAAACATAGCTTATTCATTATTCCAGACTATAATCTATCTCTATGCCTAATCAGTTCGGTAAGTTTTAATGTGAAGTAGTATTTTAATCATTGATACTATTTTAGGTACAAACTGGAAATGTGAGCATATCAAAACCAGAGACTCAACAGCTCAACTTGGAAACTAGACTGTTTCAATTGGATAGTGCAATTCAAATGGAACTGTGGCAGGTTGGCCCCTTTTATTCTTAGCATTATGTAAATGGATGTTCAATTTTGGTAATTACAAAAAGAGGGTTGGTGACAGTCACAACTTCAGTGCTTCCATCATGGTTATTCACAACAGTTAAGCTAAGGCCTATTGCCTTTGGCTGTATAGAAACTTAGGACATTGTTAAATAAGTTGGCCTGATTTCTCCACTAATCTGGGCAGTGTAAAAACTTGGACATCATTGATGAAGTTGGCCTAACATCTCCTCCACTTGCTTACTTATTAGTGGCATAAAGTAGAAGCCTTAAACATTCCACAGATTACATTTTTTTACAGTTAATAATAGATAAAACACAATAACTTCAAAATTCCAATAAAACATTTGTTATTCAGGAAGCCTACAAAGCCATTGAAGACATACACAATCTGATGAATATGTCTAAAAAAACTCCAGTGGCGAAAACAATGGCTAACTATTATGGCAAGTTGGCTCTCGTGTTCTGGAAAGCTGGCCACTGTCTTTTCCATGCAGCTGCATTGCTGAAACTCTTCCAATTATCCAGGGAAATGAAGAAGAACATCACGCAAGAAGAGCTGCAAAAGTAAGTTTTTTAATATGTTCTTACATTTGTGACTTTTGTTTTGTTTGCTGTTATTTAATAATCTTAATGTTCTGTCAGATTTACCAAAGCTTAATGCATACAGCCCACAGGGAATTAATTGTTGTGCAACTTCCCTTGTTGCATGTGAAATTTAATTTTAAATAGCTATTTATTTACTGTATGATGATGCTAATACATTTGTTTTGTAGTTATAACTGTAATATTAGATAAATTTTTTATAGTATCTTGTTCTTTAGTCTTATTTTTTGCTTGTATTGTACAAAGTATTAAATTGAGTTTTTAATATATGATATTAATTTGTACCTCTGAAATAAATCCCACTTCTGATTTGGTAATGTTCACTGGTGGTAGGCCTCAGAGGTAGATTGTACTGTCGGCTTGATGCGACAGGCCTGTGTACTGCATGTCTGTGTTAATTTATGCCTGCACATTTTTGTTGCATTTTAGTGTGTTATGCATGTGATATTGTATTAATAGTTTATTTAATTTTTTAGTTTTACAAATTAGATTTGTGTGTGAATTTTATTTGATGTATGACCATCAATTATTTTGATATTTCTAATGTCCATTTGTAATGATGATCATTATTTAGCTCCTCTGTTTGCTTGTCGGTTATGTATATTTAGAACATAGTAGTAAAACACCTTATAGATTTTTTTTCTACAGATTATAAGTTCATAAAAGTATATTAAAGTACAGTTTAATTTTCCCTGACATATTTTATTATCCTTTCATGATATATTTTTTATGTGACGCTCCACAGAATGGCCTGTCAAGTGCTAGTAGCTGTGCTCTCCGTTCCTCTACCATCGTTGCACCCGGAGTTTGATCGGTTTGTTGAGACTGACAAAAGTCCTGTTGAAAAAGCCCAACGATTGGCTGTGTTGCTTGGCCTGGCTCAACCTCCAACTCGGGCTAGTTTGCTTAAAGGTGGGTTAATTTTTGTTAAAAAGCTTTATTGTAGTATTTTCAAGTAAAACCTAATAAAAAATGAATTGTAACAAACATGTTCTTATAGTTACTATGCATGGATTTTGCACTATTTTTTTTTTTATACTTTGCATTTTGCATTTTTGTCCTCTGAAATAAATCCCACTTCTGATATGTCTTCATGTAGTGGTAGGCCTCGGAGGAACAGCATACTGTCGGCTTGACGCGACAGGCTTGTGTTTTGCATGTCTGTGTTAATTTTTGCCTGCACAATATTGTTTTTACTTTTTTTTTTGCAGCACCGCACTTTTTATTTTGTTCCAAATACGTTTGTGATTTTTTTTTAATTGCTTTTCGCTGCACTTTTTATTTTGTTCCAAATATGTTTATTATTATTTTTTATTTCTGTTATAAGTTTGTGTGCGAATTCTTATGGGTTTTTGTTTAATTTTGTATTTAAATATAATTTTAGTATGTGAATGAAGGAACTCATATTTAACATTCTTTTGAGCTCTTTGATTGTTCTGTATGGTTAATATATTCTATAGGTAACAATATTAAAGTTGGTTGAAATCATCATTGCAACCCATGCCTGTCCGCTGGGTTTGGGTGTCCACTCACAATGTAAGGAGTACATATTGTAGCAAGACATAATCAAGTTTTGATATGCATATGACTTTAAAAATTAAAATTTACCGTAGTTTTTGAACCTAGGCAGGATTTAAGAGACTAAACTCATAGTATTTGTAACTATTTATAGACATTGTGAGGTACAACGTGGTGGCGCTGGCGTCGCCACAGTTGCAGCAGCTGTACTCCTGGCTGGAGGTGGAGTTTGACCCACTCTCCATATGCCACAATGTTAAAACTATTGTGAAAACACTGCAGGACGATACTAGTGAGTATATTGATGGACGCATTCAACCTTACCAACTTAGTTCGCATGTTATTTGTTAGCGTTAATAAGATATTTTATATTATAAATAAATGTAGACTTTCGTTACGTGAGCTTTTGATGCCTAACACGAAATAAACAATTTTCATCTCATTTAATTTCATATGATATTAAATTTTCCAAAGTTTCAAATTATGTACCATCTTACCAATCATAGTAATAAGAAAATATAGGTAATGATGATGTGAAATATAGGTGATGTTGATACCAAATATGAGAAATATATGGTGTTTATGAGTTAAGTTTCTATTCTTAAGTTGTCATAATATAACATTCCAGACTCTCCACTGGTCCAGTACACGAACGCGCTCAGTGATGTGGCGCTGGTCCGTCTGGTTCGACAGGTGGCGCAGTGCTACGCTTGCATCCAGTTCTCGCGCCTGCTAGAGCTGGCAGCCACCGATGACCTGTTCCACCTGGAGCGGCTGTTAGTCGACTGTGTCCGACACAACGATATGCAAATCCGAGTGGACCACGCTAACAAGTATGTACTTTAGCTTTCTTCCTGGTTGTTCAATCATGGCTGAGGTTCATGGCAATGAAGCATTTTTCCACCAGTTATTGTCCAGCATGTCACTTACACCATACTAGCTACATTCATAGAAGTTACATTTTTTTGAGCAGACTATGACCCTATTAATTAGTCCATCAGCCTCTGACACCCGTTGCTGGACTTAGGCTTATCTGAATTGCCACTAGTTGACCCATCCGGAAGGTTTTGAATTTACCAGATGCCCACTGTTTTCTTCAGTTCATTGTTCCACAGCACAGTAAATTTATTGCATTTACCATCTCGTCTGCTCTTCTGTTTGTTTGTCAACTATTTTCAAATAAAAAAATTATATTATAGTGTATGTAGGCTGTTTAAATTGAGTTACATATGCAACTATTATTATTATTTATTTATATTTAATTGACTTATACATATTGTATAATCAAAATTATGTGTAAATAACAGATGTGTTCACTTCGGCGTGGAGGCCGGAGGCGGCGAGTGGTGCTCGGCCGCTGACGAGGCCTGCGGCGGGGCCATCCTGCAGGCCACCCCCGCTGAACAGGTAACACCTAACAAACTTCCATGTTTTATGAAAGCTATTCTATCTATATGACTAGCATACCGTATTTTTGATGTTTTTGGTTAAGAATTCAGAAGTCAACTTAACTAAAATCAATTTTAGATAAAGGTAATATTGTGTGAATTTTGCTCTTTTTCCATATCTTTTCTGATATAAGAAAGAATTATTGTTAAAGTATTTTAATATTAACAATTGTATTATTAAGTATTAACAAAAGATATGTGGTTATGATTTAAGATTCTTTATTTCTTCGAACATTTATTAATTATTAACATCATCAGCACGATAAACTTAGATTACATTAGTATTTCATTTTAAAGACAAGAAACAATTTTCTTAAATTTGATACTAGTTTTTGTTAAAACACCATATGATGAACATTAAACTTTTTCTACCGACTCTTCCTTTTGTCTATCCCCCTTCTCTTTATCTTCCTATCCCTCTTTTTCTTTTCTTTTTCCACTTTCCATGTTCCTATTTCTTTTTTGTACTCCTGTTTCCCCCCATACAATAATTTTCTTATCACTCTCTCTTTCCTCCATCTATTTCGCTCTCTCTCAATACATCAATACCCACAATACATAACGTATCATTAAATGTGAAAATCCTCACCCCACAGGTCCGCGAGCAACTGGTCCGCGCGGCCGAGGTGGTTTCCCGCGCGGTGGCGACGCTGTTCCCGACGCGGCGGCGTGCAGAACGGGAGCGCGCCCGCGTGCACATGGTGCAGCACTACCACGAGAACAAGCACGCGGAGCACCAGCGCGTGCTGCAGCGGCACAAGATTATCGAGGAGAGGAAGGAGTATATCGAGAGGCTGAACACTGTCAGGGAGGAGGAGGAGCTGCGGTGAGTTTGCTTGGGAAAGATTTTTTTGAGTTGGTGTGGCTTTGGATTATCTCTCATGTCGGTAGATGGTGGTGTCATGATATTCTGACAGTTGAACATTTTTCTCTAGCTTTTGTATATTTCATATACCCTAATTTTTAAACTTATGTGTATTAGAAATTATGTCTTAATATCACTTTAACGTTGAAGTCAAATAATTATTTCATATAGATATTTACAATAAAATTATGACTATTACTCAATTTAATTATCATAGTGCATTGTAGTTTCATCTGTGTGACAAGTATTAATTTATTTATACTAATATTATGAAAAGGAAAGATTAGATTTTTTGTTAGTTTGAGAATAACAGGCTTCGTAACAGCTGGGCCTGAGAAAAAAATCTTTTACCATTAGAATCACAGACAGTCCCCTAATCAACATATATAATACAACTGTAAAATATTTTCAATATAGAGGTCTGTATAAATACTACGATAATGTAACCCAACGTGTGAAAAATACCAAAAAATCTATATATATATGTACATATAGCATACGTAGCGTATAATTATTAACAATGGAGAAAGTGATGTACTACAGTTTTATAGAGGACATCTATATCTACAAAAATGTCCAGGATACCATATGTCTAACTGTTACATTTATGATACAATAACTACTTTTTTCTGGTAACTGGCTCTTCCGAGACGAAGCGCGCTCAGTTTCTAGTTTGTTATTAAAATATAACAGTCCGTCATTACTAACTTTCGCATATATAGCATTAGTAGGATTGATCATTAATGTTCGTTGGTAGTCGTCAAGAGGAGCAACTGCGCGCGGCGGCGGCGGCAGAGGCGCGGCGGCAGGAACAAGAGCGGGAGGAGCGCGAGAAGAAGAGGCACGCCTCCGAGCTGGCCGCCATGAGAGAGCGGCATCTGAGGGAGAGAATCGCGCATATCTCGCAGACCATACACGGGAAGAAGGTGCTGCAGAAACTGGACGAGGAGGTATGCAA
>DWJZ01000902.1:0-27023 GCA_018249125.1 Asbolis capucinus | reverse complement strand
GAGAAGAATAGACGGCCAAAAGTAGCGGGAAGATTAAAAAAAATCTTTTATAATTAGAATCCTACATTATCTATGATGAACATAGGCTATAAAATATTTTCAAATACATCAGGGGTCCGTATAACAATTTCGATAATGTAACCCAAGAGTGAAAATATTCCCTATTCGCCTACGCTGCGGAAATTATTGACAGAGCAAAATGTACTACAGTTTTATAAAAGACATAATATATACAAATAAGTCCGCGAAACCATAATATCGAGTTGATACAGTTGTATACAATAACTACTTTTTCTGGTAACTGGTTCATCTGGTGCAAAGTGACGGCATCTAATCTATCATTAATCACTGCGGTCATGATTGTTCATCACTTTACACGCAGAACATGAATCAGTTCTAAACTGATGTAAGAAACATCTCCAAGTTTGAACTAGTTTTGCACACAATAAGACGTTACTTAACTAACGCTATTAACAAATTCTATACTAATCAAAGTAACTAACCGAGTATACCAAATACAATATTATTACTTTAATATGATAATTAAAGAAGCACACTTTCGTCTCTTTACCACTACGCCATGTCGCGAATATTATTGTGAACACAAAATGTACCACAAACTTCAGAGTAGATAACCCGCACGAACATTAATCTGTCAAATAAATGTACCTAAACTCCGCATTCAACACTAGTCTACCCCTAGACAAATGCCTTTTCTGTTATCATTCACGCCAAACTCAAAAATGTATGCTAATGACGTTTATTGGGGAAAAACAGACGCCATATTTTTCTGCACCAATTGTCATGCCCATTCTTCTTTTTCTCCTCGTTTTTCATCCATCCTCCTCCCTATTCTTCTTCTGTTGCCCGTCCTGAAGTAGTATGTGGTTTGTGTGTCTGGGGTCAGTTGGTGCCGTTATTGCTTTAGATCACTTCTCTTGTTTCTTTCTCTTCCTCGCGTATGCGGGTCTATTACTTGCAGGCAAAGCGTTAGTAAGACCTGTCTGGTGTAATTAACGTCCTTTGACAGGACGGTTGGTCTAGTGGTTAGTGAACCTGACTGCTACACCGAAGGTCGTGGTTTCGATTCCCACCCAGGGCAAACTTTTCTGTGATGAGCCGGAATGTTTGTTCTGTGTGTCTGGGTGTCAATATCTATATAAGTATGTATTTAAAAGAATATATGTATGTTTATCAGTTGTCTGATAACCATAGTACAAGCTACCGCTTAGTGTGGGTCGGATGGCCGTGTGTGAGTTGTCCTGTGATATTAATTTATTTATGGGCAGCGGTGATCCCTTACTTTCGTGTGATCGGTCTGCTTGTTTGCCTGATTATCATATAAAAAAAATACATTTTCGATCTAGCATTTGTCTCAAAGCCCTGGTCACTTCGCAGGTAATGTTATAGCTACCTCCGTATGGGATTGTCAAATTATCAACTGACACTCAGTTTTCAATACGAGACTCTCTCTCTCTCTCTTTCATTCAAACTCTCTTTGTTTTGCCATGACACAGGCAATAAACGATTACCCGTATCTCGGTTATTCAGTTTGTAGATATATCCGAGCCGCAGGTATAACTATTCACAATTTATTCGGATCTCAGTTACAAAGAATCACAATCTATCCGTATTCTATTATCTGCCCGTCTCTTCACCGTTCTTTGTGTTTTCTAGAAAATGACCTCTTAAAAGAAATATAGTTTATATAGGGAATTATCAAAGAATTCTCAGTGATGTTACTAATGTTTTTTATTGAAACTGTATACGAAAATCGGTCTCGATACATTGAACCGAATTTCGATTATCTACGACAATTAATCGACATCAATAATTTGTATGAGTAATCGAGTCAACCAAACTACCTTGTAAAATTATCTATATAGCTTATAGGAAATTAAAGACAAAGCGGCCGAAATGATACACTATATGAATTAGTGTCTCGTTTAAAGTCAGTTAAAATAATTTAATCGTCGATTTATAAGTATTTTATTTCAACTAAAAACCAAATGAGCGATTTGCGTGACCAAAGCTTTTATCGTGTTATATCTTTCACTTTTTAATGTCATAACGTATGAACATTATAGTTTTAACTTGCATTTAAAATTTATTGGATTTTCTTTTAAGGTTTGAAGGTAATTTTAGGCGAATAGTAGCCAGCTTATTGGGTATTAACTCTACGGCTATACTCTCCATGCGTGAGTACGAATCACGTATTTACCGATTATATGTGGAGAGAAATAAATCGACGCTTGTCGAATCGGTAGATACTTAGACAACACTTTAAATATTAAATGTTGTTTGGACACCGAAACACTCGTTCGCTGTGTTTTGTTGTTTACAAAATAAAATGTCATTTTCTATTGGAAATGCTGTCAAACGAAATGAATGATTGAATTGGGTTGAGGCAATGTTCCTTTGGTATTGTTTATCAAAGGAGCATTATACTCGGCTTACTATTTTAACGAATTTGAGAGCTAAAGTTCAAATATTTTCATAGGGATTTTAAGAAAACATTATATCGCTTATTTTCATGAGGGATAATTAGAATTCAAATGGTCAAAGAATTTTTTAAATCGGCCCATTAGCTTCGGTCCCTATTCGGTTCAAAATAACAAACAATCAAATATTTCTCTTTACAATATTGGTATAGATCAGGGGTCAGTCACCCGCGGCCCGCGGGCCGCATGCGATCCTATGAGGATTTTTAAATTAGATTTTTTATGCTTAGGAGCTCAAACACTATGTCAGAACACAAAATAATATAAAATTAAAAAGCATTATTGTACAAAAATTTAGCAAATATATGAAAACTTTACATAGTAACTGAAAATCCTTAAGTACATTTGATTAATTAAAATAATGCGGCCCTCTAGCAAGAATTATATTTAAAATTGGTCCTTTAATTCGAAAGGTTGCGCACTCCTGGTATAGGTTATTATGATATTGTTAGTAATCTAATTAGTTATCCCAAATTTAATCCAACGACCAAATACTACGCAATACCTGCAATTTTGAATGAATTGATCAAATACTATGTAAGGTGATCAAATGACAAGATTGTAATTAGCTAAAGACAGCGTTGTTAAAAAATGTAATTCATAAATATATTTGATAATTAAGATAATTATTCCAATTAACTAATTGTGTTTTAAGTTTCAATTATTTTTTCATAGTTCACCACACAAGATTACATTACCGACTTTTAAGTATTTTAAATGCAGGCACTATCTTATTTTTTAAGGTTCTCTGCTAGATTTTTTAAAATAAACTATGGACTATGCTAGACGACAGGCCAGTTATAAATGAACCTAAGAGGCAATTGTGCCAGTAGTGACCAACTACTTAGTCTGAGTAATTATATTTTTACACCTAAAAAAACCTGCTTTTAATGACATTGCCATATAATAAATTGAAAATCATCAACGAAGTCGAAGTCAATTAATAACGCATTATTGGGATTTGATGTCGCTCAAAATAAATGGGACTTATGGGATACGCAACAAGCACCGGCTTACGGATAAACAAAGATTATCAAAATCGTTACACCCAAAAAAAAGTTATAAGGTATCAAAAAAAATATATACACAAAAATTGAGAATCTCCTCCTTTTTATTTTTAACAAAATTAAAAAGTTTAATTTTATTTGTTTGGACTTTTCAAAGACAATTGTCAAAAATCATCGACGCTGCCGTCATCACCAGATGGCAGTCATAAAATCTTATCGGAGGACTTAAAACGCAATAGCGGCGTGGAGTATGCTCTAAGCCTCTTCATTCCCGAGAACCATGCTCATTAATAGGCCATAAACGAGTTAAAGCGAGCTCTCTCTCTCTCTATATTTACAGGAGTATCAACGAGATCGATTGCTCGTGTCACAAAATGTGTGTCAACAAGCACAATAATCCATGTTATGAGGAAATCTAAAATCTTTCAGAATATCCTTATCAATGATAACATAAAATCTCGTTATATTATGTACGCGTATGTACCTGTTGTCAATTTGACTGATTTATGTAACTGCTTTATGTCGCTTGGCTAGAATGTTTATACAGAACGGCGCGGAGAGAACAGTAATTATTTATTGAGGACTTTTGGAGCATTGATAAAAGGTTAAATCTGTAAAAAGTATTCATTCCAACCCGTCACGGCCCACTATTCACGGCACGGGTCTCTTCTCTGAATGAGAAGGTTAAGGCCATAGTCCAACACTGGCCAAGTGCAGATTGGCAGACTTCACACACCTCTGAGTTTTTCAGACACCCCGGCTTTCAGGTTTCCTCACGATGTTTTCCTTCACCGTTATAGCGGGTGACATTTAAATGCTGAAAACGCACATAACTCCAAAAAGTTAGAAGTGCGTGTCCTGGGATTCGAGCCCGGGTCCCCCGAGTAGGAGACCGAATTCATAACCACTAAGCTATCACCGCTTTTTATGTAAAAAGTATACAAATTTAAAATTGTTATTTAGCACGCGAAACGTGATGGATGAACGATAAAAAACATATTTATTTACATACAGATATGATATATATATATACGTGAAAATTTTGTTTATCCTACGATCCACGCTGACAAAAGACATTGGCCAATACTATCCCCCCCTCTCCCCTAATACATAAACCCTTAAATCTTATTGGTGACAAATAAAATAAGGTTCTAAAAGAGAAGTATTTTTTCACAGTAAATAATACATTTTCACGGCGATACTGTATCGTTCTGTGGATCGAATGGATTTCAATAAATCATGTCAAAATTGCATTCAAATCCGAAATGCCATTTCTGAGAATAACACAATGTCACAGATAAAAAACTAAAAAAAGTGTGTGTGTACTTATGTACACACGTTATACTTTTTAAGAAAATAAAAACGACACAGAAAACGGCGTGCCGGCGTGTGTGCGCATCGAGAAAACTAATTCTCATATTTTTTTCGTAACGCGGCTTTATTTCACAGTATTTATATAATAACGATATATAAAAACGTACAGATTTAGACACTAACCAAGTCACACTGAATCATCATTACAACGCATAGCTATCTCACTACTGGACTCGGGTCTCCTCTCACAAAGTGAGGCGTACATAGTCAACCATGCTGGGCAGTTGCGGATTGGTAGACTTCACACAGATACGAGAACGAACGAAGAGATATGGGGAACTCTTAGGAGTGCAGATTTCTACCCATAGGTTATCTGATAGAAATGGCTGTTGAGTGATAAGACTGCCATTTGTGAATGTCCTGTTTGAAATAAAATGTTTTTTTTATGAAATGAAAATTGTTTATATTGTCGTAGGAACCAAAAACTCACTTAACGAAAGTCAAAATTTTACAAAACAAAGTCCCTTCATAAGTTATAAATTTATTTAAAAAATAAGTAAAAGTATGTATATTTAAAGGAATGCTTTGATAAAGCCTAAAGTTTAGATAGACAGTACAGGTCAGCGACTTTACAGATAATACAAACTTCGGACTATATACGCTAGTGTAGGCCGGAAGGGAAAAAAAGCCGACGGAAAAAAACTTAAGGTTTATATTTATTTATTGTTTCCCAATTTTACACATTAAACAATATTTGTATTAATATCCTACCGATGTTTTCTTCACCGAAGCAAGTAATAAATAACTTGTAAAACGCACGTAAAAATCAAATTAAAAACGCTCGCGGGTTTGAATCCCGGATCTCCCATTCGAAAGGGCAACGTTTAAACCGATAGGCTATCACACTAATCGAATCTTACTATTCCTGCTTCTAGTTATGTTAATATCTTCTATGTACCCTATGCTATCTTACTACAAGTACAGTTAGCCAACTGTACCGTTAATAGAACAATCTATAATACAATTTTATATCGACATTTTCTTTGAGCTGCCTATCTTATCTATAATAATAATTGCAAGAAAGAAAATCGTGTTTTAAAAAAAATTGTCACTGTGCAAAATCTAAATTACAAGTTATTTCGTAAAGAATGACGGAAACGGACCGTTGATTTTCAGGGCGACATATTCCTGATCAACGTTCGAACTGAAACGTTTGAAATAATTATTGATAGCCATCTGGCGATAAGAAATGAAACTGGCGGCTTTATGTGCCCTCTAAAGCACGGACGCACATTCTAGCGATCACCCGTCCTGACTGACCGCGCTTTCCGTACGTTTAATTATTCCGTTCCCTTACAATTGACGAAAACGCTTCGAAAATAATAATACATAATAAATATTTTACGCGTACTAACGTATTTACATCCCATTTTAGCAATATGACGTCACCTAAATAAACTTCATACAAGTTCAACTTCGAGGATATTATTTACTCATAAGGAAAAACCTGTTTGTAAACGGTCCTTAGGACCAAGAAGGATTAATATAGATCTCGTTGGAATTTCATCTTAAACAAGGTGAAGGTTAGTATAGTACGACTGTACCAAGAATGAAAATAGTTTTATTTGAAACTTTGTTATATCCGAACCAAATGAATAAACATTTCCTATGTAGTATATTAATAATTTATTAGTGCCTGGTAAAACTATTTTTAAACTAAAAGCAGTGACAGAACAGAACAGAACAGAACCAGAACAGAACTTAAGGGAGAACCTGGGTTCAAAGCTGCTCTTCTAATTTTCAAAAAGTTATGTTCCTCCTGTAACAGGAGACCAGTAATACGGCAATAATAGGTTGCAATGTGATGAACTAAGTTAATTGTTCATAGCCCGGTGACTTGATACAATTGTGGCCGTAAAGTTAAGTAAGCACGACGCTAGTGGTAAAAATTCTAGAGCGTGTCGTGCTTCGGGCACACCGAATCCTAGTTTTGATAGTTCGATAGCCACAAGATATTTCACAGGTCTTCGGATGGCATAAAGACGTCCAGCACTTGGATTAGATGACCTCTCCGTCTCACACAATCCGTATTGTGGTGGAGAATGCTAGAATGCTAGGCCTACTGCATATGAAAAATGCCCCGTTCTCTGCAGTAGACCATAGGGATTGAAGCCGGCAAACGAAACTAAGATTTTTCAGCATATATGTATGTATCTATGTAGTAAGATCGCGACAAAGAAAAAAATTAAAAAATTATCAAATCGAACAAAAAAAACAAAACCTATGTTACGCGTGGCCTGATAACTACTTTGCCGGTTTTTAATTAATTAACAAAACATTATAATACCCAGATAAAAATAAATTACGACAAATTCCTAAATTAAAAGTTAATCTCTTGGGTCATCAGTGTATTGTACCTGCCTGTATAAATAACTCATGATTATTGCAAAAAGATATACCACTGTGGAATTATTTGCAATTAATTAATACAATTTTACTATTAATTTAATGGGCTGAATTTTAACAGATGAAGCGTAAATTGTAATGTGTTATAGGTAATTAAGTGATATTTCATAGAAGACATTGTTGTCATTTGTATGTTTCTTGTATTTATTTTAAGAATACTTTACACTCATAATATCTACACTAATATATGTGAATATAAAATATAAAGAGACAATATTTTTTTGTTTGCTCGCGTCGAATAGGCTCCAAAATTACTAGACCGATTTAAAAAAAAATCGCCTATTTGTACTAAGGAATCTTAGAAATAACATAAGTTATATATCTATTATTCTGTAAAACTAATAGGGTTTTCCCTGGTAAACGAATTAGTGAAAAAAACAGACAGTGATATCGTTTTTTGGGAACGCTTCTTTAACGGTAAGTAACAGATACATTAATTAATTGTATTATGTAAAAAAATATTTGTTTAAACGTTATGGAGCTTCAAAATGCCTACATAAAAGTGAGCGACATCATTATATCTAACTTTATATTACCGCCACAATAAACAAACAAATTTAATTTGACTTTATTCATTCTTAACAGCTAGTAGGTAAATATAGGTACATACGTACCTATAATAATTTTATATACAATATTTTCTTAGATGACAAAAGTACCCGAAATCAGAAACGCAGTATTTCATTACGGTAATATAATCTCTCGAATTAAAATCAGCAAAGCGCAACATATGTACATATGTATACTTTTCTTGTCTTATCATACTTTTCATATCATTTTCTCACACAGGCAAGTGCCAACATGAACTCGATAAATCGAAACAAATTCGACATATCTCGATGTAGTTTTCTCACGACATATCAGCTAGTGATTATGCCACGGCATACTGGCATAAAATACAGATTAAGTTTAATAAAAAGTGATATTCGAAGTCATTTTGTGACGAAATATCGTTAGGTTATCGCGTCTTGATAAGCACTTACAATCTGACAAGGATTCTTAGTTATGCATATGTACATATATAGGATGCTTTCATAGTAAAGTTGGCCATACATTTTTGGGCCTATTTTTATGTATGGGGCTGTCCAT
The DNA here is from genome assembly GCA_018249125.1 of Asbolis capucinus. NCBI lineage: Eukaryota > Metazoa > Arthropoda > Insecta > Lepidoptera > Hesperiidae > Asbolis > Asbolis capucinus. The sequence goes on along the minus strand of DWJZ01000902.1, from coordinate 18,646 downwards.
TACATATGAGGCCCAAAGGGGGGGAGTAGCTGTAATTCATTATTTTGTTACTAAATATTTGAACTACGATGACTCTTACTTTAAAAGGAAAATGTCGCACAGTCAGTTTGCTTTCTAAGCGATGTGCCCGCGTTCGCCTGCCGGCTGAGACAAAAATTTATATATTTTTTGTCATATCATAAGTAAATAATTTACTAAAATCTCACCTGATGGTAAGTTTACATTACAATTTACCATTCTACCGTCTTAGATGCTAACGCATTCAATTACGAGTAGAAGAAGCCACTCTTCTCCATGTATTCAATGTAGTACTAGCCCTCACTTTACTTCGGAAAAATCATTTACCAACAAATTCAGTTATTGTGACGTAACTGTAGCAGTAAGACATGTACTGTTGGGAACTTATTTGTAGCTACTGATCTTCTATAAAATTGTAGTACATCACTTTGCTCTGTTGTCAATAATTTCCGTAGCGATAGGAGTAGAAGGATTTTTTTTTGGTATTTCTTACGGACTCCTAAAGTTTTTGAAAATATTTTATAGTCAATATTCATTAGGAATAATAGAATTCTAATGGTAAAATATTTTTTCAAATTGACCCAGTTGTTTCAGAATCTATTCTCCTCAATATAAATCTCCTCTTTATAATATTAGTATAGATATAAGATTTTCTTATAGAGATCCGCACTTCGTAACCAGCAATCTCGTCGAAAAGTTCTTCCGGTATCATATTCCGCTATCAAGGCTGCGGCTACCATAGGTATCTAAAAATAGAAAACACACTTTCTGCTGCGTCGCAGTAAATACTCGTACGTACAATTTCTTGACTACTAATTAGTAATATGTATGTATAATTAATTATACCAGAGAATATGAAATATGAATATGCAAGTTACAGACAATAATTTTGTCGATATTGGAACGTTGGGATACATTGATATTGTGGGACGAAATTTTGCTATACTAAAACTACCGACGTGCATACAATTAGATTCGGGAAAGTACCTACCTTATACTCCGTGAAAATTCAATCTGGAATCAACAAAACGTTGCCTAGCAACTATTGACAAATGGGAGAATGAAATAAAAAATGAATGAAAATGAAACTTTTTAATTTTTATGCTGGCCGAGTGCTTCCGACGTGGTTTAACGATTGCTATTTACGATAACAACCGAGACTGACAGCTTTATGTGCTTGTATATGTTTGTTCGTTATTTAATTTGTTTGCATCGGTTAGTTTTTATTCTTTCATGTTATATCTATTTTTATTTTTTTGTGTACTTTAGTGTTTATTTTTTAATAAATCATTAATTAAATTTGTGTTTTACCTCACTCTGTGCACTTAAATCAAGCAAGTTACCGAATGCACAAACTGTATTAAAACTCAAATTTCAAAAATATGAAGGCAAAATGAAAAATAGTTCATTAAATTGAAAGGTTACAAAGTCCTTCATGAACAGGTTGTCAGAGTATCACTGTTTATTAAATATATTGTGTTTTTGTGTTTATTTGACCGACAAAACTACATTTAAGAAGTTTGTATGTATTTGGTCAATACTTCCTTAATACACTGATTTTCAAATAGACAATAAGTAGGTTGGTTGAACAAAACTCAATTATGCTGTTTCGTTGCAGTTGATGAAAATCATACAAGAGAATTTTTATGGTTTGTTTACATTTATTCCGGATCGAAGTTGGACCGAGTAAAGATTTGAAAACGTGTTTATTGTAGTTACATTATTACACACGCAGGTATTCACGAATGTGTATTTTGTACGTCGATATTTTTTTCTCCGCGGCACGTCTTTTGACGATTTGCTACTGAGATTAGTATACCGTCGATAAAAATACACATTGCAATACAATAAACTTACGTACTTATAATAGCAAAAAAAAAACAGATTATAACAGACATGAACTATAAACAGAAATATGTTTTATTTAAGAACTTTTTATTAAGTCACCTCAACTAATAGCATGAAGTAGAAATGAACGTGTTTTTCACACATTTATTTTTGACGCGGCGCATGAATAACCAACTTTCAGTATGTCTTTCAATATGCTGTATTAATAATTATTGTGTCTATATAAACTTAAATATTATGCACGGAAAATATTGAAAGAAAACTTAAGTAACTATTTTTGAGTATTAGTTAGTAGTTTTTTCATTCTATATTTACGGCTAAAACCTAAGATTTATCAAATTTGCCGTCTATTATCGCCATTGATTCATTACATAGACTTCTAATTATCTATATAAGATTTTAAAATATATTTACTTCCTGTACCCATGGGAACTTCAGAACTATGTTCGTATATTGAAATAGAATGTCTCAGTTATAGAGAAAATAGGTCACTTTAATCATTATTTAGTGTCCACGAATACCTTATTATATTTTATTAAAGCTCAAAGAGATAAATCTATAATTTTTTGACATTAACAATTTTTAAAATATGATTTATGTGAAAACAACCCACAAATATTTCGTATTTTTAAAAAGTTGGCTTATTACATTTTACAGTGGTATCTATTTTCATTATTTTAACCTTTTTAAATTAATAAAAAAAATCGATATTTTGTTGTAATTATTTAAGGTAACCATTATTAGATCGTTTAATCATAAAAGTTGTTTTGAATTTCGAACAGTTGTACAGAATTAATGCAATATAAGGACACTTTTTTTTCTCACATTTCTACGGGATGTAAGGAAGTCCAAGAAAAAAAAATAATCAATCTTTACAAAGATGACAATCTATGTCCCAAGAAAATATAAAAACCTTGGCTATAATCTTGGATTACTTCCAATATCATGAGGACACATACCTCCGTCAGAATCAGTTTCAATGGCATCTACAATTTAACTAGTCGTTTGACAAATCATTCGGAAATTTGTGTTGGACTTACAACTATTTGCCACGTAAAATATTATATCCGCAAAAAATAGGTATTTTCTTATAATTTATCCCAACGCAAATACATATTTTAGGTGGTGTTAATTAATCATTACTGTTCTCGCGATCGATCGAAGCGAACGATACAGTTATGACATGTATGTATTTTTAAATTGACGTATATTTTGTATGTTCGAAATTATGTGCCCAATTTCAAACATCATTGCCATTTTCCATCAGGTGTTAGCTCCCAGAGCTATGTCAAGCTTATTTTACGTAATAATGTAAATCAAAAGATCCCTAAATCAATACATTAGCACAAACATACAGACTAACAGACTAAATACCTACTAAAAATCATTGTTTTGGGTTTTATTTCTTACTAAATTCATGACAATACTAGCGCAAGTTCAGAAATGTAGTAATGTTTTTTACATAGTTAATTTTATTTACTACTAGCTGTACCCGGCGCCACGTTGCAACGACAATTCATCTACCATCAGATTGATATCATTTTGGTACCAAAACCGTTTCTAGAGAATCCTGATTAAAGATGCCAAAGACATCAGCGCTCTATCTCGTACAATTTCAGAGTCTAAAAAAGGTCAAAAAAGCATACAAACAAACATTTATTTATATATATCGATTTTATAATTGAAATATTACTAAGACGAATTTAGTATAAATGAAACTAATCCTAAGAACGTGAAAATTTGATTAGTATAATAGGCTTTCTTCGCTGGCCTCTTTCAAAACAATACTAGAAAAGCATTTCACTGTCTTCTACTTAAAGGGATTAGCCAGGGCTCGGGTTTTCCGTCTCTTGTAAATAATCATCCATCTTTACTGCAATATATTCTGCATCCTTTTGATGTGAAATATTTGTGACAGTACACTGAGCATTGCGTATCATAGCATGATGACCCGTCACCATGTTGTATGATAGTGTTTTTTGATAATTTCTTGTGTGGACAGGCTTTTATTAAGTTTTTGCGCTAAAGCGCAAAGTGATGGTAAACCATCAAATACTACGTCGCCACTTACCATCAGGTGATTTCATAGTCAAGCGCTAACTTATTTAATATACAAAAAATGCTTTGGCTTCAACTCATTTATGGCCTACTACTGAGTCTCCCCTTATACTGATGAGGCCTTGTGCATATTCCACGAGGCTGCTAAAATGCGGATAATTTAAAACATTTATTTTTATGCAAAATAATACGTGACGTTGATTTTTAATTTATTTTTACGAAACTCCTGTACTGTGACATTGAAAAGTTGTTACCGTCCAAGATATTATTGTGTGAGAAATGTAATGTGATGTTTTCTCTTTATAAGATTTGTACAGTTGGGAAAAACGGACTATGGGCTGCATAATTGGCAATATGTTTTTCTCCATATGTCATGTTATTTATTACCACATAAGACTAAATAACGATTTTGTAAAATAAATAAGAATTAATATTTTATGTATGTACATATACTTAGTATAATTACCCTGTTTGCGAATATCTCCACGTGGAACAGTTTTATTCACAGACGAAATTTCAGAACGCTAGTATATCTGAATATTTATTAATTTCATATTGAAATACGTTAAAATAAACAAGTATTACAATATCTCGACTTTCTTAAAAATCCATCAAACCTCTTCTTTTAATGTTTGGGTATATTCAAACTAATTCCTATAATGAAGTAAGAATCATATTACGATAATTCTTTAAAAACATCGTAACGAGCTGCCCATCGTTAGAGCAGAAATATGATTATGACATTCAATAAAATCGAAATGTCTCCCGCAATGGCGCGGGCGGCAGTGTAAAATTTCATCACCATCGAGTACGATAAACACGACTGTACTTAATTATGATCAACCCTGTACTCGTGTATTTTTAACAACCTACGTCGTTCCTGTGGTTGTTTAATGGCTATTGATGAAATTTTTTTTTTATAAAAATAACCGTCTTCATACTTCGGCAAGTAATAAACAGAGAACTCAAAAATTACTTCTTAGTTGACGATGAAAATTACATGTACAATTAAAATAAGCAACAACTTTATAATAATAATAAAAAAAATCAAAATCGGCACATTCAGTAAAAGGTATAAAGAACAAAATCAAAAATATTCAAATAAAAAATAACTCCAAAACTGCTGAGGTCCCTCAAAATAAAATGGGTCCACCTAGCAAGCACCAAATTTCGACTTAAAAATATATCAAAGCCGGTCTCCTCAGTAAAAGGTTTTGAGGCAACACAAAAAAAAATACACACGAATTGAGAACCGTCTCTTTTTTTAAAGTCGGTTAAAATTCTGTTAACCGTTTGAGTACGAACCCTGGTCTAAAATACCCATGCAAGCAAGTGTTGAGTTAAATGTCATGTGCACATAGCTCTCAAATAGAGGTGCGTGAGTCTCAAACCCAGGACCTCCCGTTCGAAAGATCAACGTTCAAACCGCTAGGCGATTCATTTCAAATACCATATTGGCTTCAACCCATCGATGGCAGGCCATATACCGTGCCCCATACTGTGTAGGCCTAGAGTATACTCCACCACGCTGCTCCAATGCGGTTTGTTAGAAATCATATTGCGACACGAAGTGCTAACTCCTGTATGAAGGTCTGTTCAAGATTGCTTATACAGAAATACGTTAACAGACTATGTACACAAAGATGACCTGCATAAGGAAGGCATATTATCTATTATGCAACGCTCAAAGCAATCTTGTAGCAAGCGCAAGAATGCGGAGGTCTTCCCAGTTAAATTGCTACAATTTTGCAAACCAATTTTCTCCGTGGGGAACGGTAAAGTACGTATTTAATAAAGGTTTACTATTACTATTCTTTATTGGTCGCGTATGTGCGTATTATTCATCGTCCATGCACATTGGAGTCTGGTAGAGCGCTAGGCCTCCTCAGTTATGAGTAGAGAAACATGATTCGTGTGCTATGTGGGTGGAAGCCATGTGCGTATTCGAATGAATAACTTTTGAACGAAGTGCATATTAAACGTTATTTTTTATAGGAAACCTTAGCTATAATATATTATATGCAATACAGAAGGCCAATTACGAGTTTTCACAGATGCTATTTTGCGAAAAGCATCCTAGTCTAACTTTTTAAGAATCCGTGGATTTTAACTATTTATCTGTGTGTAATTTATTATAAAATAATTTGAAAACTTACAGAGAGATTTCATGTTAATTGTAAGTCTTATTGTATTTATATTTCAAAATGTAATACATATCTAGAGATAAGGTAAATAATATACGGAGTTAAGTAGAACCATAATGGAAAACATTACAATGCTGAAGTTGATAATTCCCAGGTTTTAAAATGGTAGAATCATTTCCGGCTATGGAATCTAAAATCTACTAACAATCACAATAGGAACACTCGTACCTACGAGTACATATCATTATTAGCATTGCATTCACCATAATCCACCACCATTTACTAATTTGTAGAATTATCGCAAATTGCCAACTTAACAAAATATTTGCTCATTAACTATAACCATGGGAAATAATGAGGGTACTGTTGTGGCACGAGGCGATTCCGACCTCGTATTGTTTTTAACTCGTTATATTGTATGGATGACCACAGTGTAAGGACTTACAGAGGTACCGTCTGAAGCAATAATGTTTTAATAAACAACTTTTGTTAACTATTTATTGAATTTTCAATATTCTGGCATAACATAATTTCCATTTAATATATTTTCATTGCCTATAATTGGGATGCACTCAGTATGATCTTATGTATAGGGACGAATTAAGTGTGAAGTGCACTTTCCGTTAGTCATTCTTAAAATAAATACAATTCAGAAGACAAAAATATCTGACAATTTGTGTGTCAAGTAAATTTGTGTTGCGTCTAAGAGAAATCAAATCGACGTCAATGAAAAACATCGTCTTTGGCATCAGTCTTTGGATAGTTGAGAGAGACTATCAAGGCATACAATTGTAATGCCTTAAGGTGATTTGCAAAATCAAAAGTTACATTTTCAAACATTGAAGTCAATACCGTTACTAGAAGAAATATGATCGTTTAATTTTCATGGCAACTGTAACTGTTCTGCACTTGGGTCTCCTCTCATAATATGACATCTCATGTACCGCATTATTTCTACAGACGCCGTAGAACCACGCTGCCAAGTGCGGACGTGCGTAGAGGTAACTCCTACATTCAAAAACAATTTGCCGAAACGTTAGTAGACGAAAACCAATAACCAGGTACCCAATAAGTACATCAGTGATACTTACGTGATTATAGTTGTTTAATTTTACAATATGTTTCCGTGAAGGCTAACTGCCACCCAACTCGTCCGCCGGCGGGGGGTTTGAGGTCCAGTTTTCCTTTTTCGGCCTTCACAACGGTTATGTCTTTTTTGTATCTGATATATATGGACTATACTAACTTAGCATAATATATTTGTAATTCAATTTTCGGTTTATTAAATAAAAAATATTATAGCATTTTTTCTAGAAGTCTCTTTTGCGAACACGGTTCCACACGTCCCGCGACTTCGTTGACCGATTGTTTGAATTAGACTGTGATAACATGATGACATCATTCAAACGTCAGACTGTTTAGGCTCTGGATAATAAAAAGTGTTTATTAGTTGTTTCCATTTGTATGTGGGACCAGCTAGTTAGCTCACACCAGGTAGCAAGAATAATGAGCGTATAAAAAAAAAAACGTAGGTCATCATCACCTCAACCTATCACAGCCCACTATCGAGCACGGGTTTCTTCTCTGAATGAGATGGTTAAGGCCATAGTCCACCACCTGGCCCAGTGCGGACTGGCAGACTTCACACACCTTTGAGTTTTGCAAACTCCCCGGCACACAGGTTTCCTCACGATGTTTACCTTCACCGTTATGTGAAGTGAGTGACATTTAATTGCTTAAAACTCATATAACTCCGAAAATTAAGAAGTGCCAACGGAAAGTCGGAAGTGCGCGTCCTGGGCTTCGAACCCGGACCCCCCCTGTAGGAGGTCGAATTCTTAACCACTAGCCTATCACCGCACAACATAGGTACCATACATTATAATTTGAATATGAAATAGCTTTTTTTAGAAGTAACTGGGTTCCAGATAAATAGATAATATTTATCTTATGTTGTCAATTACATTAACTATGTTGTCAATTTTTTTTTAATCAATTAAAACCGACTTTAAATAACGTCGACAAATAATAAAACGAGATCACTAGATTTAAACATGCATCATTTGGGATAACTCAAAAAGTACTCGTCGAATAATGTTCAAATTGGGACCACATAACAAGCATCAGCTACCGATGAAAAAAGAATTATCAAAATCAGTACAGTAAAAAGTTATCAGGTAACAAATATATAAAAAAAACCATTTAAGAAGCCACTCCTTTTTTTCTAGTAGCTTAAAAAGTAGTTATAACAGTCGCGCATATGACGCAATTACTGGAAAGTTATGTTTGGGAATTGGGAATAATAATTAAAGTGAGTTCTTTAAAATATCAGAAAAAAATGCACACGCCAGTCCTTAAAATAGGCATGTAAATTCCCATGATCATTTCGTGCGAACATCAACAAATTAAATGTAATGTACAGACGTCAAAATTTACCTACATGTTTTATGGATATATACCTTCGAGCGTGATAAAACTTCCAACCCTTTGGATGGATACTAACTCGTACCAACGTACTGGAGCAGCATGGTTGAGAAGGGTCTGAGCCTCCTCAGAGACATGCTCATTAATTAGTAGTAAATGGGTTAATACTATACAAATCCACAAATTGCCTGTCGGTTAACATACATACCAATAAATACCAATAGAGATTTTATTTAAATTTTCATACCAACAAAACTGGTAATATTACGAGATATATTACGTAAATAATACAGAAGAGACATGTCACCGATATTTACAAACACGTTTAACTTGTTCGGAACCAGTGAAGCAGTCAGATCATTAATGCACATTAAGTAAAAATAAAAATTAATTAAAACAATCAAGGTTAGCACTATTTGGTTATAAAATATTTGTTTCCGATCACGACTTTGTGATGTGTTGGTAAAGTTGACTATGTGGTTCAAACTGCAATCTATTTGTGCAACAAGTTTCATTCAGCATTTCTTAAAACAGTCTATTTTTCTCTTGAGCCAAAGTAGGTTTTTTCATATTCAATTTAGCGCTTGTCTTTTACCACCTGATCGTAAGCGGAGATATAGTCTTTGATTGTAAAGTGTACTAACATATTAAAAGCCTAATCACTCTGTACTTGACGATATATATTATAATACTGTACTTGACGATATATATTATAGTACTGTACTTGACGATATATATTATAATACTGTACTTGTAGATATATTATAGTACTGTACTTGACGATATATATGTATTTGTCGATTATAATAGTTTCCCGGTGTGCTACTAAATGTATTTTATTTTTTTATTTTGTTTATAATTTATTGATCAGATAACCCAGATCCATGCTTAAAAGTACTTTTTTTTGCCTTAGATAAGTTAGCGCTTGAATACGATCCCACCTAATGGTAACATTACATACATAGTTAAATAAAAAATGGAATAAATTAATTAAAACTATAAGATTGAGTGTCAAAAAATATAAGGTAATTAAAATTGTATGAACTATTTAAACCAGATTAATATAATTATACCTATTTAGTACTCTTTCTTTGCAATGAATAGATTTTTTACTACATTGTTTAAGTTATAACAAAAATTTTATGTAGGTGACAACCCTGACAAAGAGAACAATATAGGTTAGTGTGTATGTGCCATAATTTATGTATATTATATGCGAAAGCATCAGGCTAATGTAGGTTTACAATCGCTCACGAGTGGGTACTACTTTAGGTCAGCAAAACATACTTCAAGACAAACAATGGTTAAAATGTTTTTAAAATTAAAAGTCGTTATATGAGGGTCGTTTTTGTAATAAGAATCTATAATTTGTGTCAGTTGTAAATTAACGTGCTTGGTGGTAGGACTTTGCGGAAAGATTAGTATCTTTTTGTGTTCTTGCTTGAACGAGCCGCATATTTGACGAGTTCTGGCTGGGAGTTTGAGCTAGTTCTCCTGTTTTTCTCCCCGTCGTTTAGTCAACCTCCTTCCCATTCTTCTTTTGGCATCCGTCTCTGGAGTCAGTTGGTATACTTATTGACTCCGGTTGCTTCAGAAATATACTGCCTCCCGTGTCGGTTCTTCTTACTCGGGTCTATTATTTACATTTCCTGGCAGGAAACGCGTTAGTTTGGTGTTGTTAACGTCCATGGGCGGCGGTTATCTGTTGACGCGAGATGATCTGCTGGTTTGCTTGTTTATCACATAAAAAAGTATGTACCTAACTGGTAGACATTGTTTTAGTTGTCTGGTAGATACATGCTCGGTGTATAGATCTACCGCCGTGGATAGTCAGCGTCAATAAGACGTAACGACGAATAAGATGGCACCACCGAGTTCCATAGAGAATATTACTCACCGAGTTATATTATTATCCTCTGTGGAACTCGGTGGTGCCATCTAGTTTTCGTCCGATCTCTTCGTCAGGCCTTCCGTATTATTCCTTATTTATTTCCGTATTATTGTGCAGAGACCCTTTCTTGATACTAAAAAGCTGTATTTTGCATTAACATAAGCACATATTCATCAAATGTTAGAATAAAACCATTTATTAACCCATCATGTGGTGGATACGCATTTTAAAATCATTGAGTTTTAGAGGACCGTGTTTTAAATTGCAATATATTAAGCGTTAAAACAATAATTTTTCTTATGATCATATGTGCTCCAAAATCTAAAAAATAGATTTTGAGAATAGGATATTATTGTTTTACGTAGCATCCCAAGGGTAACGTTAGGTAGGTTTATACTAAAGTAAATTTACTTAATAAACTAAAACTACGGAACCCTACATTGTGGGTGACCCGACATGCACTTGGCCGAGTTTTTTTAATATTCTTCAACATATGCGATCTAAATATATAACAAAAAACATTATAAATTGTAAATGCCTACTTCTTATTTAAATTTTATTTTGTGGTTTCGTGAATAAGCCATAATTATTGCGGTTTTCTGATAACTGTATTTATGTTGCGTGTACCCTACACAACACACTAACCTAAAATAGTATGACAGGTCATAATGTGTTATAAACTGAGTGGTTTTATTCCATAGTGCAGTGTTTCGTACAGTAACAGGATGGGCCGCCGTAACGTCAGCATGATAAGACTGGGGAGGTGTGTGGCATTCCTTGCAGCGGCAGCATTCCTGCTACCGTTCACTATTCTGCTGATGGTAGCTGATCAGCAATACAACTTCACCTACAACTCGAAACGTGTCTTCTACCAAGAGGTGAGTGATATTTTACGCAAAAAAATGTTACTAATAAAATAGTGAACTGATTTAGTTGATGCAAATGAAGCCAATTATTTATTTTTTGTCAATAACTCAACTGAAAACAATGAACTGACGGAGTCAGCTTATTTCATCAACGTTATAACTTTAACTTTACTCAAAGGAATTTACTGGCCCTTACTCATAGATACAGCGGTAGATAAAACGAAATAGAAACAGGCGTTAATCTATTTATTTCGACTTATAAAGATCATCGTATTATATAACATCGATTAAAATGAATCATCACCAAAAGTAGTATTTACATTTATTTGGGTAATACCGATGTTTACTATCTTATCTTTGAATAATGATCGAGATCGATTAATCGGAAATAATGATCGGTTGAAACAGATTTTTAGCCGAAACTGATCTATTGGCCTCCCCGTCTGTTCCAGCCGTAACCGAATTTCGGTAGTATTAATTAATAATATATTGTATCTCATTCATCCATACACTAATATTTTTTATGTGATTTACAGAATGGACAGATTTTTGGATGCTTGTAAGAGGAAATTATTTGAATATAAGTGCCTAATTGTAACTGTTTTTTTACAACAAAATAATTTAAAGGTCATGTTATTAATTCAAATTTAATGTAGGTACAGAGAATAATAAATGTGTCGCTGTCTGTGGGTTAATTTGTTTATTTGATTGGAAAAATAAATTACATAGTCTGTTCTTCCTCCATCTTATATATTAACCTGTTAGCATAAACTATAAAGAATGAGTTTAAGAATGAAAGTACTTTTAACCCTAAAAATATTCAAATATATTTTTTATTAATATCGATACAAATTTAAACAATGGCATTTATTAACATAAAATCAATAAGAATATGAATTATTTAATGATATTATGTATAGCTCTCTAAAATAGTACTTTTATTTTTAATTTGTTACAGAATTTGAACAATTGGCACTCATTAACATAAATTCAGGTCAAAATTTCTTCTTTTCAGAGTGACTTCTATAAAATAAATGGAACCTATTATGCGCCTGTATACACGACCACACCTCCCACTAATTTCAGGACCCAGGTAACAAACAGACGTACCGTTGAATATCAACACCTAACAAGAAGCTAACATTTGCACTGCGCTTAATAACAAAACTTACGAAGTCCTGTTTAAACTGGCGAATTTTTTGCGACTTGCGACTGAAAAAAACGTGTTGTAAATATTAATTGTACCAAAAAACCCAATCTTTCTCTCGATGATCATATCATAAGATAAAAATATCAGAACATAAAAGTGTACGTTTATCGCTAGTGGGTTTATCCATTGTGTGATTCATTGATCTATAAACTTGTGGTGAAGATTTATAAAACCCAAGATTCTAATAATGTTAACAAATTCTATTGAATCATTTTTGGCTCAATCTCAATACTGGAAGTGTGAGAAGTTACTGCTCAGATGTTAGGCACGTAAAACAGTCAGAAAGCACCAAAATTTGTAAGATATTAGGACGTTTATGTGCTTTAATCCAATCCAATGACACATGTAAATTTAAGTATGCTATGAACGTGGCACTTTGAACAAAGTATCTGTTTACAAGGCAATAGATAAGTAGTTAAAACATTAATTATATAACACTAATACGTTGACAAGGTTAATGGAAGTTGTAACATTAATTGTATTATTCTAATACCAGACGTTCAGATAAACATACTTTGTTTACTCTGTCCCTTACTCCTTGCCGTTTCATGGACTTTCTTTTTGTTGGATTCTTCTCCTTAATAAATAACTATCTTTCTAATGCGTTGGTAGATACAATGAATTACGTTAATTGATATATTTATTTCAAGCGCCTGCAAGAATAAATGAATTTTGAATTTAAATGTTCTGCATCTTTAGGTTTAAGATTGATACTACTTCCATATCCTTCTACCTCTTGTATCAACAAAAGAACTGTTTCAGCTATTCTGAAGGCTGCACTCAAGCTAAAACAACAGTCAATTTATTATATTTCTTTCTAAAATTTTAGAAATTGTTTCAAACCTACTTTGATGTGTTGCCTCAATCAGATCGCAACAGTCGCATCATTGTGGTCAAGTCGCAATCTATTCGTGTTAGTTTAAACAGCCCCTTATACTTAATTGCGGACACAAGTACAAAAAGCATCGAATGTGTATCGATTATTAATTAGGGTTATTTTTTGTAAAGCAATTAAGAAAATATTCTTAATCGTTAATTAATCGTGTGCGTAAATTGAGTTATTTTGAAAACATTTTTGTAGTCAAAATAGCTAACGTAAAATTGTACAGGTGGTGGTTTTGAGAAGCGATCAGTTTTTCAACTGTAAGCGGGACTCAGAATTGTAGAGTTTTGTGCTGATACTTTGACCCAACTCGTCATTATCTCTATTAGGTATTAGGTGTCAGGCCTTTTTTCTGGCCACCGCAGGTTTACCTTAACCATTCAGGTGGGCCAAAACATTATTGTAAATTACTATATATACTATAGTTTAAAATGTATCCAGTCCACGAAGATATACTACAGTTTAAAATTTATCAGTATTTAAAAATAGAGAAAATAAATGTAGTACCTACCCATAAGTACACTAAGACAACAAACCACTATTAAAAAAAGGATATTTTTTATTCGAAATTTAAATATTTTTGTCTATCATATTATTATTATAATGTACTTTATTCGACACATTCGATGCGTTTGTTCCCTCTGTGTTCCCACACACACAACAATAAAGGTCTAAAGACGACTCTGCACGATCCGTTACGAGCTGTACTAACACTAAAAGTGGTCGCGGCTGGGTGTAATGTGAAGTAGTTAGTAAGCACTAAATTGTGGATGTGTTTAGTTGACGTAATTAGTTGAATGGAAAATAAATTAAAGAACATATTATTTATCAAATTATTTTGCTGAAGTTCACCGTCGTTTTCATCATCGACAGAGCTGACGACAAAAACGACATCATATATGACTGTTGTTGTTTGGTGACGGTGATTAAGATACTTTTTTTTTACTTGCGTAACATTACAACTGACGTCATAATGCTGACGTTAGAGTAGTGATGGTTTTGGAACGGTGTGAGTTTTACAGGGATAACGTTAAATGTATGCCGATATTGCATTATAATACTTGAATTGTAATGTGTAACAACATGAATTAATTATTATGAATTGACGTGGTGTTGGTGTTGTCATGACATCGTTGCAGACTTTTCAATGCTGTTTTGTGTATTTATTATATGTTGTTGTTGTTTGTTCTACCGCGCATACTAATGCTCCTGAAAACAAACATATTCATAAATTCTATATATGCTAAAATTCTTTTCGAGTCCTTGGGGTTCTTATGTCCAATACCAAGCCACCACAAAGCTAACGAATCTTAACAACTATTAAGTAACAATAATAAAAAAACATTAAATACCACTACTGAACAGTTAAGCCGGTAGTCGGTCTCAACTAGGTAAAATCAGAAAAGAACAGGATGATGATCAAAATGTTACTGCTACTCATCCGTTTACTGAGATTCATTATAAACTATAACATAGGGCATAGTCTAAACATGTGCTTCAAATAAAATATGTCAATAAAGAATGCCGTTTTAAATATATACGAGACACGTAGGACGAAGCTGTACGATACAAGGTATTTTGTGGGGTTCCGTACGTAAAGGATGAATATTGAAGCTTAAGATTTTACTGACAGTCTTACACGGAGTTCTATTTCTTGAAACGTAAACGAAGCATAAATTACTTACTTAAATTTTGCACAAACTATGGATACTATTGCCGCTATAACAACAAATCCTAAGAGGAGTATACGTCGATTAACTGAACTAATGGATATTACATGGCTTTTCGTGTTTCCTATTATAATATTTTAGATATTTTTTTGGGTTATACTTATGTTAAGGGCTCCAAATATTTGAGTGGATACTTCGTTCCCTTTATGTATGGACTTATTTTTGTAATCTGGTATGGTCAATAAATAAAAAATAAGGCTTTGAAGACTCATTATGAGCATCAGAGAATCGTTTTTTTTCGATGAAAACCCTTGGCTTTAATACTTTACTATTCACACTTGCACTAAAATTTCAGTTAACTTAAAAAAAACAAATTCAAGAAATTCTTCATTCGATTTTCAAATCGTGAGATAGCCCGATATAAGTGTAAAATATAAATTGTAATGCACAATTATAAGGTAACTAGAATTTCTACTTAAATTCACTGATTCGATTTGTTATTCATGCAACGGTAAAATGTAACGAAACAGAAACACTTAATAGGGAATCTGTATTCAGAACTGGCCATGAACCTCAAAAGGTAACGGCATATTGTTTTGTAACAACTGAGGATCAATAGTATTAATTTTAAGTACAGCTACCTTACAATGCCTTTAGATTATCTTCGGATTTCATCGTGTTTTTTCGTTTTTTTTGTTTGTTCATCCTAAGACGAATGGAATTGCCAAAAGGTATAAAAAAACTCGCTGTAGATACTAAACAACAACAGTTCTCATTGCGGCGATTTGAGTTGATCGTAAGCGATCGGCAAATTTAAGCGGCATCAGGCGCGGACGAAATGTTGATGGATATCAAAAAAATCATGTCTATCTTCGTCTCTCCAGACCTCAAAAAAATTGTATGACCCAGTAATTTTGAATGACATAATTTTTTTCATAATGACATAATTTAATTTATAATTTTCAGTTAAAATTATTTTTTTTAATTCGTTTTTTTAAGTGGGTGATAATGTATGATCTCCTTAATTTTTAATTATTTTATCTGCACAGTATTGTTTCTTTGTTCGAAGTTGCGAATGGGAAAAAGCTATACATAGAGAACAAAAAGGGATTTGTTGTAGTTTCCATAAAGAACCCAAACTAAACCAAAACTAAAAGCGTTTTTGCTTACCACTGCGCTGCAAGGCTACAACCCACCCATTAGTATCTGCAGTAAAAAGTTATAACATGGAATGGATGCAAAAAAAACATGTATTTAATAGTAAGTGCCTTGAGGAGAGTACCGTCAGCATGGATGATTATAGGTAATATGTAACTGCCACATGAACAGTTAAAAAACACCATCTTTTAATACATGGTTAAGTGCTTTTGAATCCTATTCCCTGATCATAAAGTTCAAAATTACGTGATGTTCTTAAAAGATTAAGATATATCCTCTATGAAGGTGGCAAAAACGTGTACTACCAACATGTTCTTAATTTAAATAATTGGTATTACTACCTCACTAATGGTATTATTTCCGAGTGTGAATTCTTCAGAGTTTTCGTTAGTTCCATTCAGTGATACTAAGTAGGTATTTTGGGTGTCACGATACGAATAAAGTTTATGCTAAATTAGGTATAAGTTACTTCAAATATACTTAAAACAGTGGCAGGCTTTTCAAGGATAAAATTTTAACTCTGTAACAGGTTTAATTACAGATAATATTATTCCGTTCTTCAGAGGACACGTAAACCCGTCGACCTCAATTGTTATCGTTAGATAGCAGTCGTTAAGTCATGTCGGAGGCCTTCGGGAGGTATAAATACGTCCTCAGACCACTAAACCCTTCACCAATTCGCATTAGAGCAGCGTGGAGTATCTAGGCCTCAGTATGAGATCCGTACTTAGTAGTGAGCCTCGGATGGGTTGAAGCCAGGACCTCCCGTTCGAGAGACCAACGTTGACCCACTAAGCTATCACTGCTTCAGGATTAGGATAGTTCAGTTAAAAAAGAACGACGAGATAGGCTACAAATACTTTCATGTAACATATTCGAATGTCAATAAAAGCTGTCATACCGTGAAGGCAAATATCGCCTCATCTGTCGTAAAATTTGCTCATCTTTAGTTAAAATAAAATTGCGCAATATCAAAAATCAAAAGTATACATATATGAATCGCTCGCATTTTAACTTAAGTCAGTTTAACATTTTATCAGAATAGATGCGATGAAAGTACTTAAAATTTCAACGAAATATGAATCAATGAATCGTAATTAGAGGGTTCCATACATAATGGAAATGAAATACGTGAGTTCCGGTTAACCTAGGGTCGGTATTGCCATCGATTCAATATTAAATAGGCAATAAATTAATATTAACTAGATGACCTTTCGACCAACCGACCTCCACACAAAATTTTCAACTCTCACAACCTCGAATCCTCTTACGTAGTTAGAATTTTCAGAACCGTATGTTAATGTTAACGTTTACACATTAACATACAATCGTAAAATTATCATCAAAGAACTAATTAATCTTGTTAATTAATTAATGTAAAAAAATATTAATTAACCTAAAAAACTTGTATTTAATCTAAAAAAATATTATTTAATCAAAAAAACTCTTAATGAATCTAAAAAAATATGAATTAATCCAAGATTAACGTAATGTATTGGTTTAATAATTTATTTATCTTTGATTAGTCTGAAGGATTATGTATAAAGAAGTATTTAGGCTAATCAAATTATTTTTTATATATGTTAATGTGAATAAAGTGTTAAATCAAACTTCCGTAGTTCTTTCTACTTATTCTAACTGCTAATATTTAATGGACGGTTACTTTAATAGCAAAAGAGCAGATTGGTTGTTAATTTTGAATAATCACAGCAATAAAATTACAAATCGATACCACGTTATAAAATATACATAAAACAGAATCGAACTTCATGTTAGAAAAACTGTGGAACAAGAAAGGTTGGACTGATTTTAATGTTATTAATTTGTTGTTTTTTCTAAATCTAGGTAATAGAAAAAGTAGGAAAACAATTGAAAATACCAAAAAATTTAAAATTCACAAGTTCAAGTTGTTACCAATTTTACACAATATCTATAATACTACTATTGTTTGCCCGCGGTTTCGCCCGTATGGTATAATGACTTTACCTACTTTTTAACCTATATGTCATTCCAGATTATAATCTATCCTTGGGCAAAATTTCATTCAGATCACATCCAATCACTTACCATCAGGTGACCAGTCTGCTCGTTTGCCTGCTTATCACATGAAAGAAATATGTTTTTAATTTAGGATGACGGAAGGATGCCGTAGTTCTGAAATCGGGATTGACGGCGCCTGGTCCTTCCCATTTCATTAGCATAAAATATTCTATGTTTAATAATATGTTCTGGATTATAAGATGGATTTCTTTTTATCTTAAGATTAAATTGGCAGCCCTAAGGTTAGTGATGTTCCGCCGGATGGATTACGCGTACATCACTTTAATTAGAGACTAGCTGACCCCGGCCACGTTGTTCTGCAACACAGCCTTACTTATTTTAAAAATGCGAAAGTAAGTCTGTCTGCCTGTGCATTATCTTTTTACGATTATATTGTTGAATTGATTTTTATGAAAATTGGTACAAAAGTACTAAG
>DWJZ01000901.1:0-27023 GCA_018249125.1 Asbolis capucinus | reverse complement strand
ATTGTCACCTCTGGAATACATATTGAGGGCTGTTATTTACAAATGGGTAGTATGGAAAATGACACCGCTCGCGTGTCTGTACCGAGTCGAAGCACGGACAGCCCTGCTTGCCACCTGCCTGTCGCCGGAGCTGGTGACAGAGCACCACTCACTACCTTTTCTTACAGCGGACTACAAATGTTATAAAACTATGTATAAGTGAGGACCACATTCGTCGTCGTTACCTTTCTATCACTACACTACAGAACCAGAATAGAACATTGTAGTCATGCACGAGATGTGACGTTGACTGCGGGGGCGACGAGGGGGATGGAGAGGGGGTGGCAGCGCGGACGTAGTCGGAGGAAGAAGCAAAGTATTAAATAAAATGATAACATATTTCGGTTTGCTGCCACTATCTGCAATGTAGTCATATCAACGTCACAAGAGTTAGAACTGGTTAGTTCTAAATTCAATAACCCAAGGAAGCCTACTTGGATGCATCCTGTTCCTAATTTATATAAATGATTTATGTTATTATACTAAATATACTAAGAGTTTTACATGTATTGGAAATAAATGAAATGGAACAAGCTATTAAATAGCATATTTTGCTATACATGAAAAAATAAAAAACACAGGGTTGAAGTGACCTGTAGCTCTTGCCGACCTCCCGCTGTGTCGACGGACGGACGGACGGACGGACGGACGGACACGGCCTATGAACCCTTGATCGCTTACCGTTCCCACTTGGTATTTAAACGTTTTTAGTAAGGAACCGTCGTCCACCACTAAAATACACAATTAGTTAGTAGACAAACAATTCAACAGGGTCATTAATTACCCACAATACAGAGAAAACCACTTTCGTTTGTCCATTATTATAATGAGCCCGAACATACGTACATGTCACAGCTAAGATATTATTTCTTACAACTCGTTACAAATAAATATTATTAGATATGTGTCAACAAAAACTGAGAATTTCTTATATGAGATAAATGTTATTAAAATTATTTTCGCAGGAAGCCAATTCGCAATCAACCACGATGAAAAATACAAATTAAAGGTAATAAAATGCCTCAAAGAATCGCCCCTTGATGGTTTCATGTTTATTTTGTACAACATTTTGGTATTTCTAGAAAATATTAAAAAATATATTGTACCATAATATGTTTCATGCTTCATTGAAATGAGACCAGATGGCTAATATATTTGGTTATTAATTATACATATGTATGTTACTAATTATTCCACGTCCGCCACCTGCAGCATGGTGGGGTGTGGTCCTCAGTAAGAGAGAGCCGCTGTGTAGTGGGCTGTAATGGTTGAAGCCAAGTAATATACATCAAGCAAAACTTCTTCCAGGCAATGGTCGACGAATAATAGTGAACACAGACAACTAGCAACTGTACATATATGACCAGCAGAAGAACCGTGCGGCTCGTGCGGCTCGTGCGTCTTTTACATGTTTTATAAACTTTTTATCGCAACTTACTTAAACAGAACTTAACGAATTAAAGGGAAACATATCAGAATCCGTACAAAATATCGTTTCAATATGTTTTGCCTTGGGTCTTATTTTATATTGTTTGTTCGACGTTCCAGAACAGCCTCGAGCTACGAGCGTTACGTATAAGTAAAGTAAGATATTCCAAATCGTAAATAAAATCTGTAAAAGCACACAAATCCGCCAGCTGGAGAACTTAAATAACTTTTGTTTGAGGCAATTTCCCGCTCAATGAACTACGACACAACGCCGTGTTTAAGTCGGCCTCTTTATCTACGGATTTATTGTGAGTGTTGAAAGGATATATTATGATGACATATGAGGGCGCGTCGAGTACTGCTGTACCGCGACTTGGTCCGTGTGAAATTTTACAAAAAATATATAGAATGCTCGCGAGCTCTGTGTCAATCAATCATATGTATGTACGTACCATATTATACACGGATATGATAGCAACCTTAGCTGATATCCTCACTATCATAACAAATGTAAAAGCAACCACGTCTGTCTGTCTGTTACACTTCCACGCCTGAACTACTGAACCACTTTTAATCGTCATAAAGAAAGAATAAATTATACTTTATATTAGGCCACATACGAGATAGTATAAAAATTCGTCGCATCGAATATAATTTAGTACATACACTTGATAAAAGTAATAAATATCATTGAATGTTTGCTGAGTCACTACATGTGGTTCTAGCGTTTTTACAATTTCAAATAGCGGATGATATCTGTTCCACGTAGACCTAATTGCAGGAGGAAGGCAGTGTTGTGAGAAAGCTATAATGATATCAGTGATACTGAAGTACTGGGTGGTGAGGATATGATGTGATGATACTAACTTGAATAAGAACTGAGTGATCTCGCTGTTCCAGTACTGGTCGCTGAAGTCCTGCGGCTGGACGGTGAGGCCCCGGGCCAGCTTGTGGAAGGTGTCGTCGATCTCCAGGATCAGGGGCCTGTTGAACCAGTCGCTCAATCGGATGGCCCCGGCTATTTTCCTGTGCTCCGTTATTAGCCTGCCACAACACAACATCATTAAATTGACTGTTACGTTTCCAGCTAACAGACTCGGCTTATTAAAATATTCGACCAGTTTTGAATGTTATGAAAACCCTTAGGCTTAACAAACTTGGTTTATTTCCATATTGCCCTGGTGGTCTAGTAGTTGGCAAAGCTGATTGCTATGACGAAGGTCGTGAGTTCGATTCCCATCTAAGACAAACTTTTCTCTATGACTTGTCCAGACAAAAAAGTATTAAATTTTTCAAAAATTTTGTCAAATTAATATTAATATTCTCTTCCACTTTTTCGTCTTTAACCTTTCCGTTATTATACCAAGTACAGCACGTACTGCAGATATCCACGGATGAGAGTGTGGAAGTGTCTGAAGGCAGCGGTCGCGTGCTCGTCCAGGACTCGAGGGTCTACCTCAGGGTTGTAGTCGTTCACGTAGCCCTTCGCCCCTGGGTAGATCAGCTTATTCTTTACCATGTTTTCGTACCCTGGAAATTAATACGCTTTAATAGGACGAATAAACACATTTTCATTAATCTGTAAACCGTTTAGGAATTCTTTTCTCAAAGTCAATCCTGAACAATCATTGGTGAAACTTATCACAAAATGCATTTTCATCGAAATTGAAGTAATATGTGAAATTTCAGCTATATGTATATGATAAGAGGTAGACGTTCTTATTTGGCTTGTAACCTAAACTAACTCCTCGAACCCGAGGAAACTAACATACGAACAAATACTGAAAGTTATATAAATAACACGGCAACAGGTACGTTTTTTTGATCAACATGATGTACCCCGAGCACTCGCTTCATTTTACTTATTAATTGAAGTAAGGAACATATTTCAATATTTCACACGATTATTTAATGCACTGTCCGTGTTTTGAAACTTTTAAATAGCATTTAATAAAGCCAACCAAACGACAAACATGAAAACGAATGAAATATAAACATTTATATTAATAATGTGATCAACATTTAGTAATTCTAGAAAGTAATGGCACCTACTTGCATAACTCAATTATATCAGATTGTACTTACTTTAACTATCTTGTCACTTACTGCTAATATAGCAGTATATAAATGGGCTGTATTTTAAATTCGGGAAAATGGGTTAACGTATATTTATGGACATTAGTGAAAACTGGTCTATTATTATTAGTTTGAAATAAGTCTAGATGTCGATGTTAGTAATGTCTACACCGAGCAATACTCGGCTGGCAGACACTCAACAGAAGAACGCTCACCTAGCAGGATAGGGAGATATTCATAATAGTTGATATGTTGGTTCTGAGCGATGTTGATGCGCCTGGCCTCCTGGTACAGGGTCTCGTCGTCCCAGTGCGGGTTGAGGCTGGCCAGGACGTCGGCCAGTCTGTTGTGCTCTCTCAGCAACAGCACTTGGAGCACCGTCAGCTGCGGATTCTGGTTCACACGGATGTCACCTGGAAACAATACTGACTTGTGAATGAAGAAGAGGCATTTTGAAATATATTATAAATGAATAAGAGACATTGTGTCGTGTATAGTAAACGAAGAAAAGACATTTTGATAAAAACACATTCGGAGCTGTATTGTTAATAAAGAAAAGGCATTATCAGGCTATTGTCAGCGAAAAGAAGGCATTTAGAACTATATCGGAAACAATAACAAACTTAGAGCTTGTGACAGAGCAGTATAATAAGTGAAGAAAATACGTTTTGAGACACTTTTATGTTGTTCAACATTTTATTTTGTGTCTTTAGTTATTTTTAATTTCGTTGGCTTGAATTCGACATTGTCTGACACTCCTGGTAATTTCCATCAACATAAATAAACAATTGACGATAGACTAAGGTATTAGACATCGCTGCCATCAATCGACAGTATCGACACACGCCCCGTGACCGTCAGTGATATCTTTTCTTGTTATTGGTCCCTTTTTTGTCCGTCATGCGGAAAGTTGCGGCCGACTCGGCTACTACTTTAGTCTAGAACTTTCTTTCGTCTTGTTATATTGACGTTTTCACTGTTGATAAACCATGAAAACAATCCTTTTTAATATTTGTCACGCTTTAAGCATCAGTATACATTAGTCTTGGCGTCGCGTTCAGCGAGCGTTTTTAGAGTGCAAAAACAATAACGCTCTGAAGAACACAATCAAGTGTATACTAAGTATGCTACTAACGCGCGGTTATTATTTAGGAAATGGCAAAACCAAAACGCCTGAGATGGCTATTATTAATGTATACAAATAAAAGATATTGGGCTAATAATTTCAAAATATCATCCATACCGGTCTACAGATTTAATGTCAGAATAATTCACCAGTGATACTCGTAATGATGTACTACGCGCTGAACTACGTTTTGTAAGTTAAGTTGCCCGTCATCTAGCGGGAATAGAATCAAAACTTCTCAGGATTGAGATGAAGCTTATAGAATGAATCAAAGCAGTGAATGGCATTATTCATTATGTGCTAAGTAGGATTCCTAATTTAAAAACCCCAATAATTGCCCCCAATAAGACAACATAATACCACCTGCCTACGATTGCAATAAAACAGCAAATAACAGATGAATAAACAATAAAATATAATAATGTACATATTTGGTTCTGTTATATCGATTCCAGTAAAGTGGCTTAATGTCTATATCGCAGTACCACGCAACGCTGGCTACAGGAAATTAGTCGGAAGTTTGTCCGACTAAAACATTTCGCTACGTAATTGTTTTATTCCAATCGTTCTTAATAAATATCAAATACGATTGCTTTACAACTAGGAATAGGCCTATCACAAGCGTGTTACCGACGCCCGCAGCATTCACCGACGAGAGTCTAATGTGTACAGACCCTAACTGTCAACCTTAACCGATATTGGTAAGACATAAAAAGCTAGGACATTAACTAAATCAACAAAAAGATTATTACTCCAGATATTTTAGTGAGAAACTAATTTCTATAACAGCTGACGTAAAATCATAAAGCTGATGTTGCCAGATAAAAACCAAACGCGAAAAATATAATCATTTTTAACATTTACAAAAACTGACATAAACTATTACAATGAAGCGACCATTGTCAACGTAGTCGTAAAAAATGCGTGTCTAGCAGTATTAAGGACAACTCAGAAACTAACCGTCAGATGAAATTATCCGATGATTACTAACGTTCAATAAAAAAAGAATCATGAACATCAGTATATCTAATGAAAAGTTAATAACGTATATTAAGATGGCGCCTTCAGTTACATGAACCTACGGTACAAGTATTACCTTCAGAATAAAACTAGAATCATGAAAATCGGTACATCACTACAAAATATTAGGTAAAGAACAAAAAGAAAAATAATAAAAGTGAGAATAACTCCAAAACTGCTCGACCGATGTCGCTCAAAATAAAGTAACACCAGATTTCGAGATTATTTTTTATCAAAACCATATATACATAAAAAAGTTCGTAGGAAACATATAATTATCAAAGTAGTCATAGCTAATTAAAAAGGAAAAACTTTTTAATACGCATTAAAACTAACTCAAAAACTGTTCGTGAGATGTCGCTTAAATTTTCATGCCACTAGTACGCGGCAAGTGCTAGCTTTTGAATAAAAAAAGATACATTAAAATCGATAAATGCAATAAAAAGTTATGAACGAATAATAAAGAAAAACAAAAAGCTAATATCTCAAAAACCATTCAACTACAAGTGCCACGAATCTACAAGACAAGTTATGCGCTAAAAATGATTAAACAATAATTAAAAGGAATGACAACTTTAAAACTGCTCCTCAGGTTTCGCTTAATATAAAATGGGACCACATCGTAAGCACCAGCTTTCCACCGAAAACAAAAATATCAAAATCGGTCCACTCAGTAAAAAGTTTTGAGGTCAAAAAACTACACACGACTTCTTTTATTGAAGTTCGATAAAAAAAACCAACGAAACATAGCTGCGAGAGGGTAGCACATAAAAAGAAACGCAAGGTATAACTTAAAAACACATTAAAATTAAATGATTATTTATTTTACACATTGAATACTACCCACGCACACACCCATTATAAGACTACTACGAAATTAAATACAAGTAGCTGCCAATTTCATTTTGTGATGTACACGTACACATTGTAAAAACTATTCCAATAAGGTCCGTCGCATTGTTACAATACCCTTTTTGCAATAAATCCATCTTTCCTTGGAAATTATTTAAAATACAGCCTTCATGAAAAGTAGAACAGCCTTCTTAGGATTCTATTATTATTTATTGTTATTATTTATTATTATTCTTAAAAATCTTACCAGTCAAATAGCAAGGTTCATTGGGCGACTGAGCGGATTCACAGGTGAGAGTGACGTTGGGGTCCTGGGGCGGCCACTCCTGGCCGTGTCGGACCAGGGTCGCCAGCCGCCCGCCCTGGAACGCTCGGATGGGGGTGGCTTGCGCCGCGCTGCTGCCGTACACCAGCGACAGGTCCATGAACGCCGTTACTGTTGTCAGCTGAATACAAAACATATATATTTATCTACATACAAATAATAAAACTGTAACGGGGTCAATTCTGTATATTAAGTTTTTTTTTATTTTTTTGCAGGGAGGCTTTGTTATGGATATAGGGACCAAATAGTTTTTTTTTATTTATTGTCTGTCTGTCTGTCTGTTCAAGCTTCACGTAAAAATCACTGGACTGATTTAGACAAAACTTGACATAGTCGTAGTATAAAACCCGACAATAGTTCGAGAATATGTTTTATCCCAGGAAATGTTTAGCTCCCACAGGATAACAGGTTAAAATGAGTATGGCAACTCCGAGATCAATGGACAAATTAAGATGGAATGCAGCATGTTTATGGCTTGCGTAAGGGCAATGGTTATAGGATACATTCTACCCAGCAAACTGCTTTGTTCCCGTGGAAACGGGGAACTGGAAGGCTAAAGCTAGTATGGTAGTAACTTTGAAATCGCTCGAAACCTCTTCTTCCGTATTTATAATGATAGATAAGTTATATATATTACGATCGTTTATAAACTATAAGAGAATTTTCCTGCGATTACGTCTGCCTGGTAGAACCACCGTTCTATTTTTTATGTATTATATATATATATATATATATATTCAGCAGTGGAAAGGAAACAGACAAGCATGCAGATATTTACTTTCGCATTTATAATAGGCCTGAGATGCCTGAGGTGCGGCCGAGCTCCGACAGTTGTTAGTCGGAACTTGTATATATATATTAACAATTCAGAAAACTTCGATAGTGCGATTCAGGTTTTATCGTGCCGTTATCAGGTTTCGTGATGTGCGATGTCGCCACAGTAGACACTCGCTCGTACTCAAAACTTTTCACACTTGTCAAAATCAAAATCATATTGTTAATTTTTTAATTTAAGTCAAGTTATATCATTCGAGTGAAGTATATATGAGTATCATAAAGAGCTGATATTTACTCTATAGTTGGAACATACAACTGTACAGATTGCACAACAAACTCAAGTTGGTGAGATTTGATGCGGCAATATACATCACATGGACGCTAAAACAACTCTGCTGTAATATTTTCCTGAATAACACATCCAGTTTTCAAATATTTACCAAAAAATCTAAAAATTTAAGTTGATAAGAAAAATCCTTAACTTCTACAATAAATTTGAGTGATGTAGACAATTTGGAGGTCGTAGAACCCCGGAAGTAGGACCATTAGACGCACAACTTTTTTGTGAAAATTTGATATAAGAGAAATATAAAAAGTGCCAATTACAGCAGAGTATTTCTTTTAGCCGTAGATATAAATGTAACACTTTCCTAAATAACATTGAATATAGTAACATCAGAGACGTAATAATCTTTTTGTTACTAGTAACTGACCATCACAAAGTTTGAATTACAAAGTGAAATATAAAACTAATTTTAGCGTCCGTTGGTTCCAGCTAGCTGTAATTAAAGCGAACTCAGAAGGTTGCACACGCGGCGTATCATATCTCTGTTTTGAATTTAATGAAGCCCTAAGCAATATCGTTAACTAGAGGAGATAATTAGTAGCGGCCAGTCTACTACAGGCTAGTCAAACTAATTGGTCAGACATATCACACTCGCAAGAAGTCTCAGCTGCTTTATTATACAGGGGTTATGAATAAACTCCTACACAATGAAACCCTTAGCATTAATAAATAAATATAAATAAATACCTCGGTACTACTTACACAGGGCCATCTGATCCAAAACTAGGCATATACATATACAGACATGGAACAATCACTCATCACAAAAAAGTTGGTTCTGGGTAGGAATCGAACCCACAACTTCCTGTTTAGTAGTCTAGTTTACTAATCACAAGACCAGAGGGCTAGCCGATTCTTAGGTATAAGGCAAGCATGACCGCACTAATAACAGTCAAGACTCAAGAACAAATATGTATCTGCCCCAGTCGGAAGTAGTTCCGGGATCTCTTACTTTGCAAGCAGAGTCACTATCAACTGGGCTACAGATATTTATTTCATATCTGTGCTTTTCACTGAGGTCCGCCTGCAAACTGCACCGATTTTAATCCACTAATGTGTTTGGCATCCTGGATGGTTGAGAAGATCATAATTAGTTTCTACAATGGAAATTATATGTTATAGTGAACTTAATGAGATGAACCAAACTTTGATTAACACGTACTGAAAGCCGACATAGTAAAACATATTACTTAACATTTATCAAAGGGTTATATTACACCAAGAGAGCAATGAGCAGCCAGCAATGTCTGCTGGGTCAGCGAATTCCTAATAAACTTGTTTCTGTATAGTAGTCTCTGGCACCTAATCTGGTCTGTACATAAAGTGAATATGTTACTGTGTACTAGACGTCACAGCATCTTAAAGTAAAATGAACACATACATATATGTAGTATTTCCAGTGTAAACCCACTCGTAGGAGACTGTCCGCAGTCCGACGGGAAGCAGTCTGCATTTGTTAAATATCTGCGTTCATTTTTGTTAAAGGTTTGTTCTGTGGGACTGACCAAGCAACGAAAACCCTAACAATAGTTTGCATTTTAACTTCAGTTTACACCTGTGTAATGAAAATATTCTTTTAAGCTTCATTACAAACTACCAGATTGAATTCTCTCATACGCTTTTAAATTGAAATTTTGAATTTGTGCAGCTTGTCGTGGGGAACCATGTATTGTTTGATTGTGAGAATTATTGGGTAATATCAATATATCAATTTCATAGATTTCTCAATATATTTTGCTCATATCCCGGTGTCTTGCTACGGTGCTAAGTGTTCAGACGAGTTAAGCATAGGCGTGAGGAATTAAGCCATATAACAGACAAAACTATTTCAACATTTAAGAAACGCGTCAAAGATTTTTTATCTATGGTTAGCTGAAAGCATATTATATATATGTATATATATTCATTTTATATGTTATTTACAAATATTGAATACCTAAGTAAAAATATATATGTATTTATTTGTGTATGTATGTTGAATTTATATATGTAAGATACTCATTTAGTTCAAATTATTACTATTTTATACTAAGATTATTACTGTATATGTTAATTTTTGTATGCATGTTTGTAATTCCACATCACCTGTCCACTCGTGGGCCATCTGGAAGACATTCGACCTAGGGATAAGAAGTGCCCTCGTATAAAATTTTCTATATGTTTATTTTCTGTGTTTTATTATGTGTGAAAAATAAATAAATAAAAACAAGCCTAATAGCGGCCAGGTTGGAGAGACCCCTAGCAGCAAAGACACTTCCTTGCTTCACTTGCTTCAGAGGGGAGAAAATCGTCGGTCATGTTTGTTTTCGTTAAATAGTGGTGAAGACATGTCGGAGGCGTTCGGGCGGTATACACACTTGCGACCCTTGGCTTGGCTACTAACCCCTCCTAAAATATACTTAAGTTTGGCTACGATTAACTGATTTCTTTACTTATATGCTAACGACAAATTTTTATGTACATATATTACAGAACATTCAAAATCAATCGGCTGCACTGGCAGACACCTATTGTGGACGATTATTACATTCAGATTCTTTTATAAGTTCCTTCGTAATTTTTTAGTGATGGTAAGTAATCACCGTCGAACATGGACATTAATAACATCAGGATGGGATGTTACTAACGCGTTGCCCGCCCGGGACGAAGGAACACTCGTAGACCCGCATACGCGGGGAAGATAATAAAACTAGGGAAGAATTGCTAAAGCAACTGAGATCAGTGACGATAGCAACTGACCCCAGATACATCAACAGCATACCACCACTCCGGGTGACAGAGAAGAATGGGGGGAAGGAGGACTGAAAGGCGGGATGAAAAAGAGGAGAACTGGCTCTCAAGCCCTCAGCTGAATCACGACTAATAGTTTCGCGGCTGATTGAAGCAAGAGGGTCGTAGGTCGTAGGTCGTAGGCCAGTCCATGACGGGGTATATATTATAAGCCGCCCTAATACGACTAAAACAGTTTTTCATAATAGAACGTACACCGGCAACGCCATGAACTATAATATCCATAACACGCCTGCTGATGACTCCAATAACTCCGCAAAAAAAGTTGTAAGTTAACTTTAATATGCAGACGCAGTAAAACTACAAAGTCTTTTGTATAGGGCCTCGTGTTTAGGTTCGTAAACGAACGGTACGTGGTCGTTGGTAGTGGCCCATTTGCAAAATGTGGGGTGTCATGTTCGACTTTCCCATCGAGGCAAAGGTTTATATGACAAATGAATATTTGTGCTCGGGTTGTAGAAATTATTTTTGATTTGTATTAGTTGTCCATGGATATAGGAAATCTCGTGTAAGCATGTTTCGCATTTATTTATTGTAACTGCCTTTGCTTCGCTTTAGAAAAACCAACTTGCCAGTAAATACTCTCTATTTTCTGTGATCCTACTAAAATTATAAATTCGAATGTTTGTTGAGATCAGTTTGTTAGATAGTGGATATGTATGTTATTCCTTCAAGTTTGTCAGAACTTTTTCTTCATAATATTAGTGTATGTAATACTGACTGGCTCAGCCGGGGCGAGCGGCGGCGTGCAACCTCTGTCCCTGGTGGAGCCCGTCCTCACGAAGTTCATGCACTGCGTTCCTTGCGCGGCGTGCACCGGGTCGTTCGGAGGGATCAGGATGGGCGCGCACTGCGGGTTGGTCGACGCGTCCACCGACAGCTGCCCGTTGTCGTCACAACACGTTATTGTGTCCTTATCTGTGTACACACAACTCAACATATAATTTACATACAATTATAGTACAAGTTGACATTAGTAGTTGATGTACATAATTCGCTGTTCTATCAGCACACTTCGACCCCCCAACATTCAGTGATTAACGGAGTAAGAGTATTAAAAAAACATATTACTGACAGCCCCATTGAACAACAAAGACATGGATATCTTCTAAAGTATAAGCACAATAAACAATGTCAGATGTATTTTAAGTCCCAGATGCCAAAAAATCACATAAAAAGAGACCCCATAATAGCCATATACTGATGGTTTTATTTCCGGCAGTTTTCAATTTTCTATCTACTCATGACTCTTATGTCAGTTACCGATCTTTCAAAAGTAACATTTAAATATATCTAACATTATCATGATCTATCTTATATGCAAATAACGTATAAATATATTAGCTAGTTATTGAAATCGGCCGAAAACATATAAAGATTGCTATGCTGCACCCAACATTAATAAAATGATGAATTAAATATATTATTTTTTATAAATATATATATATATATATATGAATAAAGTCCAATTCATGACAAACGTAACAACATGAAAAAGGAAACACGAAACACCTTATACAAAAATGTAACAAACAACGTTCAGAGTGCTGGTGCTATTCGTAAACACAAGGCGTAGATGGTTACGACGGGAAGCCGGGCTATAGATAATTCATGGCAGATAAATCCGATAAAAGACTTTTAGAGTATCAAAGATTCAATATAAAAATGAAGTCCTTATTTCCTTCAAGTACAAACGACAAAAATCTTTTATACTGACGATAGGATACAAAGTTGTACAAAATTAATAACGCTATCTGTATTTTTACAAGATTGAGATGAATTTCTTGGTTTTCCTATGTTATTTTGGTTTGTTCAAAGTATCCCTAATTAAAAAAACTCATAAACTTATTTTGAAACTGACATCATAGATTCCATGAACATTGAAAGCGATACAAATATAGAAATATGGTATGAGAATGATTTACAATGGCACGATATTATTGTAACCATATCGGTTATTAGGCCACAGATGAAAAGTGCATTAATGTAACGGCCTGGCCAAACAGGAACGTGAGATCCAAACAGGAAGGACAGTGGATATATCCTCGGAATACAACACAATTCAGCGCTATATCGCGGCGTCAACTTAACGCTTTGACGCGCGCTTCCTACGCCTTCTGTTTGAACAGGCATTAATACTTCATGAGAAGACGGCATAACATAATTTAATTAATTTTACACAAATTTATTGCACTCTTCAAAAGATAATGTATTACTCAATGCACTTACCATTAGCTTGATTAAGAAAAAAAAACAAAAATAAATTTTAATAATTGTTATTAATACATAGTTTAATTAATTCTACATTTGACAAAATATCTATTATAAATTATATTTAGTATTAAATTCATTTAATGAACCTCAAAATTCATTTTTGCGAATCATTTAAGATCGGTGAACTAACTGTCGTTCAAGTTATAAATTAGCAGTGATAGTTATCTAATATCACCTTGACTCAACAGTTTTTGATCTGAGGCCGAATAATCAAAATTTTATATAATATGCTTGCTACAACTTTAGTATTTTTTAGTACAATGGTATTGGTCTTGCGTAGGACGGAATTGTTTGAAAAATTATTTAATTGAATATAATTAAGGAAATTAAAAAAATATCGTTTTCGTAAGAAGTTTGTGTCAATGTTCTAGTTCGTGTAGATTGCGCTAGACAAGTCAATAGTTTACTATAGACTTCTATAGTGACTTTAGTGAGTGATGAAATACTTACGCGACTGCGCCACGCCGGCTGTTAAGGACATGTCATGGGTTATAATTTGTCCCCACTGCTGCGTGTTGAGCGTCCAAACAGGGTCGATCAGATTCTTATCCGGGAAGAAAACCAAGCTAAGTGTCCGGGGATTTGGCAAGGGACGACCCGATCTTGATACTGGGAGCGAGCTCACTCCTGAAAGTACATCTCATTTAACTTACCTAGCAGAGCTTTATACAATAACTACCTTTATAATAACGGACTGATAAACGAGCATACGAATCACATGATAGGAAGCGGTGACCGGCGCAACGGATCAGACAGACCGAAGTATTACTAATGTGTTGTAGTCAAAGAAAAAAGCTAGCGAGGCAAGGAAACTGCCTTTGTAAGACCTAACCCCGACCGTCGTGGTCTATCTGGTAACTGGAGTAGCCAAAGTTGATTCACATAAGGTTGTTATATTAATAAAATTCGTATTAATAATAGTAGTACTTTAAGTTAATAGTGCAGAATACATTAAGGGCGTAAGACAATGAGGGACAATTTAACTGTGCCTGCAATAACGTAACTGTTTGGCGTCCTGAGTCCAGGTTTGCGTCCTAACTTACAAAAGCTGAGTTTCTCCAGTGGGGGCGGCTACTGTATATCCTATCCGTATGTCGTCCCCCACAGGAATCGATGGTTCAACGTTTCCTTTTTGAAGTAGTTTGAAATACTAACGAACATTTGAAACTATATAGTTTTATAACTCAATCGAGTAGTCTCTAGACAAATCATAAACTAATATTGTAAATATTTTACATAGTAGGTAGCGAGCTCAGCAGGCCTCGTTCTACTCGCTGGTTTGGTGACATACTGATAACAATTCGTACAAAATGTCACCCAAGTCGGTCCAGCCATTTAGGAACAGTTAGGTGACATACGGTTATATACGAGTACATTAACATAAGCGAAATATTCATTGGTAAATACAAATACGACATAAAATTAAGATATTTCATATGTTGCCACCTCATATGTTGCCACGTATTAATGGAGCGTTGTAGTGATTGATTGTGATGGAGAGGCTCGGCGGGGTGCGACAGATTATCTTGTCTCTGGGTGTCACTGCTCTTGTTCGCTGCGCTCAATGGTTTATTCTTTTTTTTTCAAATGTATCTTTCAACTTTTTTCAATCACAATCATTATAAATGTTTTTAATAACATCTAATTCTTACGATTATTTGATTTACTTGACTTTAATATATACGTAGAGTTGATGAAATTTCATCGAAATAGGAATATTTCATATATGTATTTATACTCACGATCGCCATAATTGTACGGCACTAATCGACCGTATGGCGTTTGGGGTATACCGACGTTTCCCTTCAAGAGATTGTTGCAGGTTCCATCAATAGTGCGGTAACGAGACTTGGTACAAAATGCAGGCGGTTGTCCGCAAGTCATCCTGTCCTGTCCGGCGCCCAGCGGCGGCGGCGGGTTGCTGAAACTGCACAATAACGACCTTAATATATTCCACGACACGCTCTTCAAGCTCACCAGGCGAGACTCCCACGCTAGGGGTTTAAATTTTGCATAAAATACTGGTGCACTTCCGGTCAGCGGATCGCACCAAGCACAGTTAAAAACGTAAAAACGCAAACATAATTGAAATACATGAACATACATAATACATACATAATACTTCTAAATTAATAAATAATAATAGAACTATGAAACTACCATCTAGGCCAAACGGGACTACTCTGCTTGCGGACAGTCTGGTCTATATTTTTTGAGTGACAAGAAGGCGCGTTACATTACAATATTCAGAAATTAAAGTAAATATATAAATTATGTTCACCGATTTGCACTTGGCTGTGGTGGACTACGGCCTGGGCCCCTCACATTATGAGTGGTGGCTCGAGCCCACTAGTGGGACAGTTATGGGTTGCAATGATGATTTTATAATCTAGACATTAACGAATATTAAGTTGGCTTACAAATAAGAGTGAAAGTGAAATAAATCATGAAAGAATTGTATCAGCCTCTCCTTGGAAAAACTTGAATTCGGAAGGCTCTTAGGACAGAAATCCGTAAGTGAAACGTGGCAGTATGGATACAGAGTCCTGTAGAGCTTGCTGGTGCAGCCGACTTCCGCAGAACAAACAGATGATGATGAATGTGGAGCTGAGATCTAGAAATATTAAGCAATACCAAAAACAATATGGATGCTCACATTCCACATTGAAACAATTACACACAACAACTACACAAATATAAAATTGGTGTTACAACATTTGAAAATCCTGAAAAGCTAATCAAAGGAGTTAGACGCCTAAACTACATACATATGTAGATCTTCAAATTGAATTTCTAATACGACTACTGGCATCGTGGTGCCACGACCGTAGTAAACCGTTAGATCCGAGATTCTCTGACAATACCCGAGGTATACGGTATTCGTATAACGAAAAGGATAATAATATTGATAAGGTTCTTGATACTGGATTATAAGAGGATTCTAAGGGTTAACGCAAAGGGTGAAAAGATGGTGAGTATAATAACATTACTCGCAAGCCGCCCTTACAACATCCTCATAGTACGAGAGGATTACCCCAGCCGGCGCACATAACCACGAATAACGCTTTTCTGTTATTAAAGTCCGTGTGTTTAGTAAAAGACTTGGAAGTTCTTGCCAATAAATATGCAACATTTTATTTCATCCGCATGAAATACCATTTCATATAATGTTTAGGAATATTTTGAAGATGAACAACCTCATCGTTACTCCACAAGAAAAGTGCCATAATTCTTAGTATTCGTCAACTATTAGAAAAAGCGCTAATTAAATAATTGACATTTATGTCACACGTTTGTCCTTTCGCCAAAACTTTTTATTGGTTTAAATAAAGAAAATGTTTGGCAATAAAGTAAGAAACCCCCAACAACTCTCCAATATTTCCGTTATCCAAAGCATTCAGGCAACGAGTACTCCGTAAGCGCTCCTACAAAATTTTTATCTAAAAAACATAAAAAATAACAGAGTAGTAAAAAGCAGTAAAGAAAAGAAAACACAAGAAGAGACAAAAAAAAGCGAAGAAAAAATGTCAACATCCACAAAATAACCTTGGTGTTGAGCCGGATTGTTTGCCACTGCTGCTTGCTTCAGGTGGACCTAAGGGGATTGTTGAACAGCTGTAGACAGAATTTAGACCCAGTTTTTATTACATGCAACATTCACTTAAATTGGTATATTAAGACCACTGCACCACCTAACTACAACATGCGAAGAAACTTTTCAACTATAAAACGTCAATAGTGCTGCGACTAGTATTAACATTACCACCATAAAACAATTGAAGGGGCGCACGGTAGGAGGATGAGTGACCGTTAGTGGCAAAAGAATTTCATGTAAACTTCTCGAGGCAATCGATCCCGGTAGTTATTGTTCGATAACAGTTAGCTACGTCGCATAGAATTATTCGACATTAGCTGGTCACTAATTCATCCACCAATCCGTGCTTGATCAGCCAGGACATGAAGGCTCTAGGGCTCATCAGCTATAATATGAGACTTTAGTGGGTTCACGCCAACAACAATTCAATTATTATGAAATAGTGATTATATACAAAACTAAACAAATTTTCCTTTTTCTGTAATTGTATTTATGAACAAAACATGGTTTACTGATTTTCAAAGTTATCTGAACGAACTACAGATGAGCTATATTATTTGTAGGCCCAACCATGTTTCAAATGTTGCGCGAGTGTTAGCTGTTTGGCTCGGCGCGCCGGGACCAGAAAGTCTACGGCTAGCTTATGAGCCCAATTTGCATTTTTGCCTTATTTATGACGCTATGCTGTCCCGCGTTTCATGTTTCTCCGAGAAATATAATCCTGAAGGTACTCGATAAATTTTCTACTAAAATAACTCTATAGCTGTCCTTTTTTGATTTATTTTCAGTAGAGTAAAGTACAAGTATGAAATTGTGCTAACTTAAACGTAGCTGCTTTCTATCGTCAACCAAAGTGTTTGATGGTGGTGGGGATTTTGACATATTGAAAGTTTTGTTCGCAGATGACAGTAATAACAATATTATGTAGGTGTATCAGTGAATTATAACTTAAATGCTTCTCTATCCTCAGTGCTCAATCTAAAAGCCATAAGGTTATATGCCGTTAGTATTCTACGGTGCTCATAGCATTTTGAACCTGAGAGACACATTCAATAAAAATATTCTGGTTATGCAATTAAATTTTAACATTAAGTTATTACTAGTCCATGAGTTTTTAAAATAAAATTGTCTCCAATGAAATTGGGTATTTTCAAAGAAAACACAAGATAAAATTTATGTTATGATTTATTCATAGATTTGGTTTTTTGTGAATTTTTATTTTTGTTAATTTTCACCACTTCAAATATCAGCAAAATTTCACTACAATATTAAAGATTCCAGAAGAAAGTTCCAGATTCTCTGAATCTAACCATAAAAGCAATTTCCCTTATCGAAACATTCTTGTGTTTTATCTCAGTAGTGCCTCTATAATTAACTTTCTTTATCAATGTGCAACAAAAGTGCAAACAGATTGAGCTCAGCTGAAGTATAGGAATGAGACGAACTTACCCCAACCCATTTACGGGTAGTCTTTGCGGAGGGAATGCAAAATTGCCTCCATTGCCTCCTTGCGTGAATGTAAATGGTGAATTCCCACCGAGGTGAGCTCCGAAGTTCGGAAGACTCCTAAAGAGAGAAGACGGCGTGTTCAGCTGAAGATGTACTCCGCAGATTGCGCTACAGAACACCAAGACGAAGCAAATTGTCTGTCTTGCCATGATCCCTGTAACAAGAAAAAATGTGTTAGCTACTCCAGAAAATATCTTATAATTTTCCTCGCTAAGGCTATTTTTAGGTGTTCGGCCCAGAATCAATTCCCCGAAGAATCGGTATAAGAATATCTATGACCTAGGTTTTAAGGTAAATCTTTAAAGATTCACCTACAACATGCTTGCTTCTAATAAATTTAAATATTTTAGTTACATATTATATTTCCTTTTATATCATTTTTTATTTCATATATACGAGTATTGTGCTATATTGTAGTACAAAGAGATTTAAGTAACCATTAACTTTAACGCGGTATAATAACATTTTGGGTATACTGATTTTAGAAAAGAGAGAAACTTCCCCGAATATCGTGTCACATTTTTAAAACTCACTGAATTCCCAGAATCATCTTGATTCAGGTTGTAATAATAAGCTCACCACAAAATTTTCCTGAAGAGATGAGCTGACTTTGAAGTAAAATGTTGTATTAAAACGAAATTGCTGCCAGCCAACAAAACAGATTTAGTTGAGGACGTTAAATAGCGAAACATCAAGACTTTTAATCAAATTCCCAAATAATTTCTTTTTTTCTAAGGCAATCCAAGTGGAAAGGTTAATTTACATAACGTCATTCGAAACAGAGTAACAGAGTCGTTAATGGTTTCACTTCAATAATGCCACAGTACAGAATATGTAGAGAGATTCTGTATTAAAGAACGATTAAGTACAGATAAGGGCTGAGTTCATCTTTACAGAAATATATAAAATAAAAGTGCCGATAATTAAATAATAATTGTGACATTGCGTTGATGTGAACATTAAATTTAACTATGAATTTATGAGTATTTACACGCCAGTAAACTGAATTTAGCAGAACTCACCTGATGTAACATTTCTGTACTTAAATTCAATGAATAAATAATTTGAGATTAAATTATGTATTCTGATATTGATTGATATATTATCTGTCCGTAGTGAATCTACTACGTCTACCTACTCGTAGTTTTATTAGTTGAAATTTGGTTAGTTTAATTATTGATATTAAAAAAGCACGACAACATTTTCAGTTAATTTGTACAGAGAGACCAACGACAGTTTACAATCCCAGGTCAAATCGAACGGCCTCCAATATTCGAGTTTAGTATATGAGGCCTAAGAGGTGAAACAAGTACCAGACGTCACGATATTATTGTCAAGAAATTACAACAATTGGCATTGTTCCCTTTAAACACATTGCTTATAATAATGTATGTGTTCTATATTCGTTTTGAAAAGATAGCTAACAAAACTCGTTTTTATCTGTTTAATTTAAATGAGTTCTAACCAAATGTGTACGCTTCTAATTATGGTTCAATTGGTGTTAGATGAGGGTTTTCCAACCTGGGGTCCGTGGACTCCGTTTGTTGAGCGTTTGATAGATACCTACATGAAACGAAAGAAAACCGCCTGGCTCTCCACACTATAGATAACAGCAACTTCTTGAGCATTGAACTTGACTGCGCAGTACACTGTTTGTCGCTATCTGTACCTACGCTCTGCACTGTGAAGGCTTCAACTGAGCAACATCGATCCTAATATTATGAGTTGGTCGCAAAACGGCAACATCAACCATCGCATCAAATTTAAAATAATTTATACAAGTAAAATATATTCATTGAACTTTTTTGCAAAAAAAATATGTGAGCGATTTTTTGTATTATTTCTAGGGGTTCGCGAATCATAATAAAGTGACACCAGGGGTCCGCACTAGAAAAAGGTTAGGCAACCCTGTGTTAGATTATGAACTTCATTGCTCATCACTGATCCAACCCAGTTACAAACAGGCTCGTATAAAATAGAGAGAATTAAGAAAACAATATATATAAATAACAATATAACAGAAAAATAGTAATTATTGATATGGTAACATTGGTGGTGGTGGTGGTGGTGGTGGTGGTGGTGGTGGTGGTGGTGGTGGTGTTACAATATAACAAGTTCCATTGTATCACGGCACTCTGATTGACTATTGACACTAAAACTTGTTTATTTAATGATCTACTGACGTACCGCCAGTTTAACAAACTTGGCAATTGTGTAAATAATTGTAAAACTTATTACATTACAGAAATTTTCTAAGTTAGAGTTGTGTCATTAGAGAGTTATATAGATTATATGTATAGCTCACACCAAATGTGAGTTATGTGAATAAACATGGGTGTTGAAATTGAATAGGGAATTAATGTTGCATACATTAATGATATTATATATTTTTCTTTGAGTATATATAGATTTTAGTAACATGATTGGTTATTTACCAGCAAAGTATAAAAAATTAAAATGCGGGTCCACAATAAATTACTGGTTTATAACATTTAAGAAAACTTCTTCACGTTTATAATCGATACATGAAAAACAAACAAAGCATCAAACAAACCCAGTACTCGCCAGAAAGACGTTTATAATTAAATTATCAATGCTTATATCACTATAAAACCCTTTTAAAATTCCATTCATCGTGGACTGTACACAGTATGTCTTGTTATGAGTACTCACGATATGCTTTTCGCGATATTTCAACCCAGTGACATGGTTCATTGTCCCAGCAAAATTGCGGTTGGCCACCATATTGGCACCAAAAACATATATCGTGAGTACCCGTAACATAACATAATTCAAACACCTTAGGTAGGAGGACTATTAAAATTACTTAAGAATTAAAAAAAAATTAGGATCAAATTAAAAGTGATAGGATTAACTTCCCGACCATGAGCCCAGGTGTTGAATGTCCTCAGCAGCTAACTCATTGACAGAAGCTTAGCGAACTGTAGATTCGGGAGATTCCTTAATTCGTGGTGAAATTTACACGAGTACATAGGACGAGGAGATCATATTTTTTAATTATTTAAATAAAGCAATTTATTTATGTAAGTGTCATGTCAAATGTAGAATTTTGTTGACAGTAATATTTATTTATTTAGTTAGAAATAGAAAACACCGAACCTCTTGAAAACAGTGAATTCAAGAAATCTTGAAAATACTAATGAATTTGAAACAACGTAGAAAGAGAAACGAGGGGCTTGAACGATGTTTGTGACATGGTCACGATCACACATATAGAAACACTCCGAAAAATACTAAAACGTAAAATAAAGATTATTAAATAGCTATTTATATATTTTTAAACTAAATCTTACTAACTATACACCAACATCAGGTACAAATGAAGTCGGCGCGCTGAGCAAGAAGCAAGTGCCTATATATCGGGATGAACACTGCAACTGAATGGAATGAAAACTGCATCCAAACATCTGATGTTGAGTGATCACCAGGCAGACAAAAGAAATGCTATCTACATATACTAGCAAGATTAGCCTTCCATTGGAGTGCAGCAAAGTCTTAAATCAAGTACAGTACAGTACAGTGTATATCAAACTAAGCTATAGCTGCTGTGCTATTTCAAGGAACGCTTTAGGTCAAATAGAAGCCGAGCTCATTATCCCTAACTGATCTGAGCCTAAACGCAACCTGTACACCATGGCTCCATCGACTCCCAAAATTACGCTATTAACCTCAGATCAATAAATTAATAAGTCCGTAATGTTTCCGCTTGACAACTTAATCCGCAGTTCACGCTAACAACGTAAAATGAAGTTGAAGGGAACCGAATTCAATTAAAACAAAACTGAAAATGAGTTTAAGTATCAAAAACAAATAAAAAGTTTGCATAGTTTCCACACTACGGGATGAGACGATGCACGGGTTAGGGTTGGTCCCTACATTGTTGATATTGCGCCAGTATGAACAACGCGATTTGAATCTTTCATTGTGCCTAGCGAGATACAAGACTAGAATAAGTTGTTCTCGTTAGATTATCGCGTTAATTATTGAAATGAAGAGTGAACAGTGTTCTACTACGTTGAAATGCCATTCAAGATCACATCGCCGCTTACTATCAGGTACGATTGTAGTCCAGCGCTATCTTTTTAAATGTAAATAAAATCCTCTAATAATGTAAATTAGACAAATGTTCACATTTTCACAATAATATTAGTGTTATTTGAGGTAAGTTACCTGTCCGCTCGCACTTGTTTAAAATGTAATGTACACACATACATATATTCCGTCGCCCTGCATAATTCAGAACGTCTCAGTGCGGCTGAGAGCGACTAATACAAGCCCCGCGTTGGCATTGTCTGGCTCGTCCATTGCAGTGTTCAATAAACGTAGCTTTAAATATGTTAATATTAATATCC
The DNA here is from genome assembly GCA_018249125.1 of Asbolis capucinus. Lineage (NCBI taxonomy): Eukaryota > Metazoa > Arthropoda > Insecta > Lepidoptera > Hesperiidae > Asbolis > Asbolis capucinus. The sequence continues at coordinate 4,493 of DWJZ01000901.1, read as the reverse complement.
ACAATATGTATTTCACTGACACAGAAATAGAGAGATACATTTTAATTCATTTTTAATCCAATATAATTTAACGGCTTAATCTAATATAGTCTAATTCTAACCTATAATTTTTTGTAGAGATCGGCCAGGAGTCGTGGATTCGATTTCCGGTTGAGGTATAACTTTGATTGATGAATGTGACAGATGTTATTTGTAGTAAGTGTATATTACTCAGGGAATCGTAGAACGAATGTATTAATACGTAAAAGTTTATTTATAAAAATTTACATTTCCCGTCTAACAGCAATCTGCATTTTAATGCATTCAATTTAGTTTTCAATACGCCAGTTACCGCCAGTTACAGCCAATGTTTAAACTCTTTCCTCATAACTTGCTCGACGGAGTGTGACGTCACACAACATTTATTTAAACTCTCATTAATTTGTCAACGTCCACTTACACCAGCAATTCTAATACTTTACTCCGTTCAGAAATCTATCATAACTTCCCGTGTTTGCCTTAATCTATGTACATACATATATTCAAACAACTAGTTACGTGACTAAATTACTAACTGACTAACACTTAACTTGCAGAACATGATAAAGTGACTGCTAAATCCTTAATTTCAAAACTAGCACCCGATTTCAATAAATCTATTCTGTTGACAGGAATACCCCATAAACGAGCAAACAATCTAAAGCACACAGGCGTCACGGAAGGTTTGACGCCAATGAAGACCTGGCTCACAACTGTCAAGCCCCCCCCAGGCGGAACACGAGTCTTCACGGCTGAGTCTAGCAACCTGGAGCTGGCCAGACGTGTTTCAGTAATATTATTTAACTTGACGACATATTATATTGGTAGGCGTCGAGCAGCTGACTTCTGCCCTACGACACCCTGGTTTGCCAGCAAGGGATCGGGATTATTAATGAGAGTTGATCAAGGTACATATCCTATTTGTAATAACCATTCATACCGTAGCTGAATACAATAACATACATAACAGGTTTTGTCATTATGGCAGATGTTTGAAAAGTGACTTGAGAATATGTATATATTGTATAGAGCACAGTCTTAACGACAGACTAGGCATTCGATTTATATGGTCTAGGGAGCTTTCCATTAATACGCGAAACACTTGATAGCGCTTGAAATAATTTATCTGATGTCGCGAAGTCGTTTGCGGATTTGATATTTATAACACTCAATGGATGCGACGCAATCTAGATTTAACATATAAATTTTCTGTTTTCTTTTATGCCTACTTTACGTCATATTGATGTATATGAACTTTTGAGGCGTGAAAAAAATTAAAACAATATTACCTCCTCCAACTACAGAATATGTTGCCTGTACTCGTACGTAGGTTTATAATTAGTATAGGAGTTACACAGATAATTATTTTAACTTTTTTCACGCTTCAGGTGGGGCTTTAAAGTACTCGTAGGAAGCAATATGACATAGGTAACACAATTATTAATGAAAAATATATTTGAAGAAGAAATTAGGTATTTTTAATCTATAATTGAAACTACATACATATGTCTATAGTCTATACCTGTATCTGCGACGCGTGTCGCATGGTGTCGTTGCCGCGCGCGGGGGCCTTACTTTACAAGCTATTAACACAATACAGGTTACATCATATTATTGAATGTTATCGTGTTGCAGAACATTACTGCACATAAGTAATGCGGTGTCGATGCATTATGAAGCTAGAGAATATCTAAAGATAACGCTGCCAGATATTGCTAGCGGTTCGTCCACATGAATAGTTAAAGCCGATCGTGGCTGACAGGCTGCTTCAGGATCGATAGGACTTGCGAACAGATAATGCTGTGGTGTATTTAATGAAGTGTTCATGGTCACGCGCGAACAAAAGGTTAGTACCTAAGCATCCACCGCACTGGAGCATCGTGGTGGTGTATGCTCCAAGTCTCATTATTTATGAAGAGAAAACTGTGCTCAGTAGTTATCTGGGTTACAGCTTTACAAGAGCTTGAATGAATAACATAACAAAAAAATATTTTTAGGAAAATCTATTGGCAAAGTAAACATTTCAAGATAAGGTTTTTTGAACTACATATTATAGTTAAATAACTAGACTGCACTTGGCTTGGTATGGTCCTGAACAGTTTATTCCTTACCCATAAAACATTATAAATGACTTGGTTAATAAAATAGATTACAGTGACTGCTATCAGAGTATTGTTGAAACATACGACAGTAAAACGTTCATGGTTCGTGTCGGAACGTGCGGCCGTTCAAGGAACCTGAATTGATCAACAGCCGGAAGCCAGGCGTTCGACTAATCGAATTGTTTGTGAGACAGTTACATTTAGTACGCACTTACTGCTTAGTTAATAAATCGTAAATAATCGTAATCCAGGATTCGATTCAGTACAAATATTACAGCCTGCGGATATTTCGTAAATGATGGAGTGAAATTAATATGAACGAATTAGTTGTTCGATGTTGGTTACTGAACTTTAGCTTTGCAAATAGAACTGGATCGTTATAAATAATAGTTATATATATTACCATAGAATAGTTACATCGAATTAAGGACATCTTAACGATTGAAGTTTGTAATGATACGAGTTTATTTCCTACTATTATTGTCCAGACTATGTCCATATTGTCCAGACCTTCAATGCAGACTTAGTTACAGTTTAGTAATACCATACAGGACCGCAGTACCATTATCGAGTACAGTCGTTAACAACATTCCATTGTTTATTTGTATTTCAAGTATGTATGTAAGGTGGTTTGCGCTCCGGCGAGTTAGTCAATTGACCCAATTGCTGGCCACACTGGCCAGTGGGCTGTATGACTCTGCAGGAAATGTATCTAAACAGATACACCGGACCAAATGGTCTTGTCACTGTAAAATACGTTCCCACGGTGTCTAACAGGGCTCATATTAATAACTCACATATTATACTCAATAAATGGTTTATATTATATTTCATTACTTTTTCTGTACTGTTTTATTTCACTATGTATACTTTTTTGAAAAAACAAACTTCATTGACCAAATAATCGGTTAAATTTTATTATATGAACGGTTTATTAATCATAATAGAATGTTGAAATTCACAGCGAATTACAACAAGTACAAATTTTTGAGGTTAAAGTGCGATATGATTCAAATCAAATATTTCATAGCTTTGAATTTACAAAAGCTTTTGACGCGAATGGCCTGTACGTACGAGTACAAAGAGGTAGAGCCAGTATTAGGAAAGCTATACGTACTTATTAATAATGCATATAGAAATACCAGAATATTTAACTCTAAGTGATATTATTTAGTAATTTCCACATCATACAAAATCATAATAAATTCTATCGATATTAGAGCTAGCCCGATCGTGATAAGGTCATTTGTAACGCAACGCAACGCACTCGACCGATTAACGCAAAGATTAACAATGTACAGCACTATAGACGTTACCGATATGTTCTCATCCCTAGTGGTGTCAGTAAGCTTACTACGCTTTTGAGCGAACGTTAAGAAGTTGTAGCTGTTTAAATACATTTGCAAAGTGATTTAATAATTATTGAAATTGTTTCTACTTATACGTATTCTTTGACTAATTTTGCACGGTAATAATAAGGCTCTCTTAGCTCCCCCTTTTTCTGAAATTTGTGGGAGAAATTTCATACAATGCGCGATATCTGACCAAAAAGAACATCACAAATCTTTGAAATAATTAACACAGATCGAAATGTCTAACAGTGTGTAGTCCTCGTTCTCCTTGAAATTAATAAAAATTGGCTTCAATAAAAAATGCCGCACTTGACACAAAAACACAATTTTACTTTTGTTTATTTTTCACTCTAGAAGAAGAGAGAATGAGCCAGTTCATTACACCAGCTGTTTATTACATGTTACTTTTATTAGTTAACAGGTTTACTGAATTATTATAACGTAAGTATCCATCGAGTTGGCCAAGTACCGTTCTATAATGTCACGTGTAAATTTATTAATTAATGTTGTTGTAATGTGCACCAGGTACGTGTTTTTGCAAAACTCTGCAATATTATCGACATGAACGTTAAGCTCGGCGCAGCCTGTTGTTGACACGAGGATCAGTACTGTGTCGTGTTCCAAGATAACTTAGTTTAATATACAAAATAAAAGTATGTTACGGCACGTACTAATTATTATCTTGTCGAAATAAATTATTTGATTTAATAGATATCTGACTTTTTAACGATTTTGTAAACAAAACATGCAATTAATAATAATTATATTATTATTATAAACTAGCGTATAAGACTTTTAATGTGATGGTCACTAAGAAATTCTTATATTGTCGTAGGCATCAACTGAGGCTCCCGCAATAAGAATGAAACGAACTACACTCGAGAGCAAAAAAATCGCACACTACCTCAATTTTCGTTTCAGAGTACTTTTGTTTTTAAGGGCGCTTGTTTTTCAAATCCTATTTTAACATAATTAAAGTGCACACTGTTAGCTTTTAAACAGCACCGAACACTTATCCATA
>DWJZ01000900.1:0-27024 GCA_018249125.1 Asbolis capucinus | reverse complement strand
CACAATTCAAAAAAGTAGATTTTAGGTGAATCGCGTTTTAAGATTATTGTTTCTGACATTACAGCAATTTTTGTATCCTTATTATTTTATGTAATAATTATTGCCCTTTTTATCTCACTGTCTAACTGGTAGATAATTTTATTTTGCGATCTTAGCATTTAAAATCATATTTACAAAAATATTGACTTCATCCCTAAAATTACTGAGGGTGCGTTATATATTTTGTATCTGTTGTAATAATAAAATGTTAAAGCCTTATGGACTTTTAATTACGTACTAAGACTTTTTACAATGATGGCGATATATTACGTTAATAATTAAATGTAATGTTTTTTTAACAGGAGAACAGACTTACATTCCACTACGTCGGCAACTTCGTTCCCGATAGCAATGGTTTCTTGAACGCATCTGTACAATTCTTGGAAGAAGGATGGCAAAGGTAATTCTTTATATATTTTTTTCGTTTTATAATAATAATATTTTAACGCATTAAGTCCAGGATTTTTTGTAATTGAAACATGAAACGTTTCAGACTAAAAATAGAGACGAAATTTAATATTTTAATCAACAACTCTGTCTTCTGAATTCAATGTAATCTTTAACTGACAACTCTTTATGTTCCTTCAAACAATACTAAAATAAATAACACGTAAATCTGAAATTATTGGATCAGTACAGGGCATATCTACGTACTACCACGATTTTGTGTATGTGGCATTATTAAATCATGGTGTTTATAACGTCGATGGTTCCATTTCATGAAATGATACAATCTCTATTAACGTGTTATAGGTCGATTTTTAACAGTTCAAATGAAGTCACAATCACATCTGCGCTCGTTAAATTGTCCTTGAAAATACGACGCCTCACTAAAAAGCGCGCATAATATCTAATGGACACGTATGTTTCAGGCCCGATGGGAAAGAAGTGAAGCGTGAACATTTCCTCTTAGCGTTGGCTGATGTAAGAACTATATTAATAAAAGCGTCGTACACCACCGACACTGAGATAGCATCGCTTGTTAGCGCCAGTATTGACACCGCAGATGTTTACGGAGATGGACCTTTAGCACGCCATGTGGAAGAGTGCAGGTGTCCGCAAGGTTACATCGGTACTTCGTGCGAGGACTGTGCCCCCGGATACACAAGGTTGTTACAAGATTATAAATTGCAAAGTTTGTTAGATTCAGGTCAATTCTTGCTGACTTAGGATTAATCCTTCGGAGATGACATTTTACTTGCTGTTTTGGTTGTATTCATTATGATGGCCTGAAATTTCCCTCAGAACCGGCTTCAGACAAAAGTCCTCCTTGATTAATAATACTTATATGGAATTGTATACGCGTTACGAGGGTCCTGCGATCAGTTTAATAATATGTGTAGACTTCATTTATTATTTTATTTCAGGACAATTACTGGACTGTACTTAGCTCACTGCAAGCGGTGCGATTGTAATAACCACTCTGACATGTGCCACCCAGAAACCGGTGTTTGTTCCGTAAGAATATTTTATATAATAAATTGGTTGAAGGTTGCGTTTAAACAAATATTAACTTATTTTCGAGAGACGGCAATTTGGATAAATTTTAAACTAAACCACTCCAAAGTTGCATATCAACGAACATACGCAAATAGTGTTACTTATCATTTGCTTTACTTACATATCTGCTTGTTCACAAAACCGTTAATGTAACTGGCAACCCTATGTAGACCTTTTGCAACAAAATTCGATTTTTTTTTTTTGCAAAACCGTTGTACATATGTACATAAGATTATACCTATTAGTTCGTCTTCATGCATCGTTTTCAAAACTTTCTCATATATAGTCAATGAAATAATGTCTTATTTATTTTACACGCTACGAACAACTTGGGATTTTTCTGTTAATTCAACTTTCAGAACTGCGCTGACAATACCGCAGGAGATAACTGTGAGAGATGTAGGGATGACTACCAACTTAACGAAAACAACGTTTGTGTACCATTCTACGTAACGACTCCAAGTTTCTGCAAGTAAGTGTCGTCTAAAACATGATTTTAAATTTTTACGTTAATTCACGATCCAACTTCACCCCACAGTGAACCCCCATTTACCTATACTTATGCATTTTAATAAATTTTTAATGGTGGAAAAGTACAAGGCTCAGCATTTGTTTTCTTTTTTATTCTTCCACCTTTCACAATTCTTGATGTCATCTTTAATATGGCTGGCTCATATGCTCGGAAAGCTTTACATGCAAAAATTACCATGAAACTTTACTACTACCGTGTACCCTTTTGAGTACAGAGCTCTGGAAAGCAAACTTCTAAAATATTGTGACAATTCACCGCCAGCTGTGATCCACGTGGCGAAGCGGCACCATGCATAGATGACTGCCGCTGCAAACAAAATGTTGAAGGGGAACTCTGCGACCGCTGCAGACCTGGAACCTTCGGCCTCAGCGATTCAAACCCACTTGGATGCACGTCTTGCTTCTGTTCAGGAGTTTCCCAATCATGTCACGAGGTAGGCAGCTCGTTAAAGAAATGAAATATGGTATCTATGTCCCTAAACTTTTGCTACTAAAATAATAATATTTTCACCTTGTACCTGCTTGTTACCATACCCCTTCCATTGTGAGACGCGAGCCCAGTGATGGGTCTGTTACGAGTTGCACTGATGATCTGCTGCTTACCAGAGAAACTTCAACTTCTGTCCATATGTTCGATAATAGTGACGTTAGAGGGGAATTTGCTTTGTCAAAAAGTATGATCTTACTAATGGGAACAACGATGGAAAGATCTGAATACTATACTCGGTTGAAATTTGATGTTGAATTTTTGCCTAATAAAATCGTCAAAATTGTATGGGAATATATCCAAATCTAGCTTGGATCGAGTATAGATATGGAAATATTTTGAGGCACCATTATTGTTTTTACTTTAGAAATATATCTTCATATTTGAGTTCCGATGTTACAAGGTTGGAAAATAGCGCAACAACATAAATCTATAGATGCTTGATCCCCTGTGTTTGCTCTCTTAGGCCACTCATTACGGAAGAATTCCATTGGCGGCTCCAATATTTGGCGAAAAGCATGGAGGGTACACGCTAATGGACTTGACAGCTGAAAAAGTGATCAGCGATCAGTTTATGCCTATACCCACTCAAAGCGAATTGATGTATTCCTTCCCGTTCCCATCTGATGAAGAGCTGTATTGGTCACTGCCCGTGTTCCCAGGTAAGGCTTACATCAATGGCCCAGTGCTTTCACTGCTTTCACAGATGGTCCTTCTTGCCCTCATGAAAGACAAGAATGACCATCTTCGTAGCTAAGGTCCAGAGCTAAGATCTAGAGCACACTTCTCGACATATCTTTATTGCACCTCCCTATGTGAAGAAATTAGAGGCTACCAAAGTGTTGGATTCTTTTATACTTCCCGAAAGCCGCCAAAAGACTTCTGTATAACAGTACCAACCTGGATTCTACTGCATTATATGCTCTCTAAAGCACTAAAGCTTATGAAAGTTTTAGCCACTAGCCAATTAGTTCGTTAACTTAGGATTTATGAATCGCTATGAGCCCTTCATTCCCATAAATAAGGTAGCGCTTGACTACGCTGCCACCTGATGGCAAGTGTCGCCGAAGTCTTCGACGGCAATGTTTTAAATGATATAACTAAATTTGCAAGAGCGGGCTACAAAAAGTAGCCCGAAGAACTCACTATAAACAGTTTAAAAGGCAGTTCGTACCTCCACTTACCTCCAATAGGTCATTAATTATTTTAGTGTTTGTTCCACTTGGCTTCACGTAGAGGTCTATTTCCTTAGATAAATGTTGGCTAGAACGCAATTCTACATTCCAGGCAATCGAGTTCTATCTTACGGCGGCACCCTATCTCTGAAGCAAAAATTCGTCTCAGAAGATGGCGCGGATTCTATACCGGGTCAGGACATCGTACTCGTCGGTGACACTACATCGCTGTATTGGTCTAATCCCAACACAATCAGATCTAACACGGCATTTGTAAGTACTTCATATAAATAGATAAAAAAATATATTTATATTGTGTATACTATGTATATATTGCGTGAATGTAAAGTTTTAAAGAAACTTTCAAATAAATAATAAATATTATTATTATTCTCGGCTTTATGACTATCGCTCGTTCTAGATTACATTCCTTCCAAAATTTCACCATAATTCATGCTAGTAATAAACAAATTGAAGTAAAAATTTTCCTTATTAAATATATTTACAGTACCTTATTGTATTTACCAAAATAATAATTTTTATCCTGTTTTTCTATGCACAAAGACTTTTTTCTTTTCAGAGCTACCAAGTACCACTCACGGAAGCTAACTGGTACATCCTGAATACGCAAACACCAGCGAGTCGTTTCGACTTTATGTCTGTACTGAAGAAACTTCGAAGAGTTCTTGTTCGAGCCACCTTAGCCCCTAACCTCTCAGATACCTCCATCGCTGATGTTTCTATGGATACTGCCGCAGAGACGTTTGACTCCAATCTGCCCGTTGCTACCGGTGTTGAGGTACATGAATTTGTCGGTGTCATATAAGCTTGTTTTTCCTAATATTATCAGAAAAGTGTTATGCTACGAGTACGTAGAATGTCCAACGATATTCTGATTTCCTCTAACAGCTAATTTAAGTTCATGTTTGTTTCATGTCGGTTTGTTTTATTTTTTTTGTCACCATAATTCTAAAGAAGTTTCATTTCAAAGATGTTATATGTATGAAGTGTAAGGAATTCTATTCATCTTGAAGTCGAAAGTACTCCAAACTTGCATATTTCACAGACAGATTTAACCTTCTAATGAGGCCGGTTGCCACATGCAGGTAGTCTAAAATTCGATGATAATGAGCTTTCCTGCTTTAGATTATATCATTTCTTGCCACCAGGTATCAAAAAATAAAAACTCCTTTGTTATTTCCAGGTCTGTATATGCCCTGAAGGATATAGCGGTTCAAGTTGCGAATTATGCTCAACCGGCTACTACGAAGATGTGTTAGGGCATTGTCGTCAATGTGACTGCAATGGCCACAGCTGTCAACTTGGACTCTTCAACGAGGTGATATGTGAATGCCGCCCTCCGTTCACCGGCTCTGACTGCTCATCAATCGGTATGTTCAATGTTATTTTCGAAGTCTTTTGAAATTAAATTCGGCGCAATAAGAGTTCTTAAAGAATCATTCATCAATATGTAATGGTGTAATATAGACAAAGAACCATTTTGAACTCGCACACAATGGTTCCGGTCCACAATGTAATATTTATAACCAAAATAATTCTTATATGACGATTGTTTTAAATTTGGACAGAAAACAACATACTTTTGTTAACGCACCCTAAATCTCAATGTTATGTAAATAAAATATCTTTTATTTACCCGTATTTTATTACAAAAATGTTTCTGCAAAATATTGAAATAAACGTTTTTGTAACATAAATAGGTTTGGTCATGGAACTTCACCCAACTATACATGAGCCTGCACATCCGAACTCCACTGTCGTCGGAGTAACTTTCAAGTGCAAGTACAGGGCGCCTCAGCCTCTTACGATAAAGTTTTATTTCGAGGGCAAGGAAATTCTACCACCTAAATACTATTACAAGTCGACGTACCATGCCGACGGCTGGAGAGGCGAACATTCCTGGAAGACTGTTTGGAATACTAAACGTCAGGGTGATATATACGAATGCCGCACAATCACTGAGTCGGGATTTACTTTAGGGGTACTAACTACCACCTTGCCAGAGAAAGGTAGACCTTGATTCGTTTCAGCCAACGTCCAAAGTATTAATTTTATTGTGCCCATCGTGTCCTTTGCTTTAGCTTTGATGTTCGTAGTCCTGTGTCAGTAAGGTCTTGGCCAACGTCTTCTAGACTATAAATAGTTTGTTTCACTTCCTGTTGTCTCATTACTTTTTAAACATTGTGAGGAGTGTCATTCATATTGTTTTTAACTCTAAATCATTTGTCGTGTTTTCCAATTGCTAAAAATATCATGTTTGCACACATTGTCGTCATCAAGTATAATTTAGTACCTCTGTTCGTTTATCAACTTTCTTTCATCATTAATGAAAGTTGATAAACGAACGATAATGATTTAACGTAGATGTTACGAGTATGTAATGTTGGTCGTTCGCGCTACGCTGATATTTGTTACATTATATTAAATTTGTTGTTTATGTATTAAACTTTATTTAGCAAGCAAGTTCATGTAATTAGTTCTGGATGAGAATAACTAAGGCATGTATTATGACTTGGAACCAATCGAAACTTTTTAGAGGTCAAAAAATAAAACATTTTCCGCGTATTCAATTATTATGACTAACAATTTTCTGATGATGATGAATTTACCACTTGGCGAGGGCATTGCCGTGCCTCTAGGCTAGTAAGAAAAGCACCAAGGGTTGTTCTCATGCGTACAATTCACATTCCCTTTTTGTGATTATAGCAATAATTTTTTTTCAGGTACGGAAATAACTACGACCAACCGCCCCCAGCCACCCTATAGCACCGTAGATGTCAGGATCATAAATAAAAATCTGACGACTCATCAGAAAGTCGGTAGTACAGTAAACTTCACTTGTCAAGCCCAAAGCCCCATGACCACTCGTCTTAATGTCACCTGGCTAAAACAGGGCGGAAACTTGCCACAGGACAGAGTACTCATAGATAATGGCGTTTTGATAATAACTAACCTTCAAGTATCAGACAGTGGTGTCTACATTTGTCAAACCGACGACCGTATTTTCACAGGACAAGACAAAGTTACTCTCAAAGTATCACGTTTGTATTTCAATTAAAAAAAATCAATTTACAAATATATTTTTTAAATATAACTAAATTCTATTAAATTATTTTTACGCTTACGATTTGGAACAGTTGTCCCGTTGTCGGTGTTGTATGCGAAGAGTAAGTGTAAAGTTAAAACTGTAGATATTTCAATCTCTGATAGGTTATTTTGCCTCATAACAAATTTTGCATTTTTAAGGTAACGAAATGATTCTGCCATCGGTGTCAATAATGCCACCGATAGTGGACGTCTATGAGGGAGAGAGAGTAACTCTGAAATGCGACACATCAGGCAACCCAGCCCCTGATATTTCATGGCAAAGAGGTTCAAACCAACCTCTACCACAAACCGCTCAACCCTACGATGCTCTGCTTATCATAGACAACATCCAAGTCGAGGACTCCGGAGAGTACAGGTACCAGACGGACTTTAAGTTATAAATTTATCTTTGACTTACTAAAGGGATTAAATAGTATGAGCTTGCAAAGTGTTTATTAAAAACAAAATAGGAAATATTTTTTTTATTATTTAATCAACTTTTTAAAGGTTTTAGGATTAGGTTTAAGGTGCTTATTTCTCACAAAAATTAACATTCACTTACAAAAAAAGAAATGTTACAATTTGCAAAATTAAATTAAACACCGCCAGACGTAGTTAGCAGTAGCAGTTTTTATAAGGAATATTTAACAACTCGATTTAAAATATGACGTACCTGTGAAAATTAAATAACTACCTACTCTAGCTATAAACATATTTAACGATATTTAACGAATAATTAATTTTATTGAGCGACACTTTTTGATTTTGTACTAATACAAAGTAATAAAATATTTTTTGTTATATTTTCCTAGATGTATTGCAAGTAATTCAGCTGGCAGTACCGACAGAACCGCTGTTGTTAGTGTACGATCGAGACCATCGAGGCCACCGAGCGAGAAACTGAAGGTTTACCCACAAGCACCCAACGTTTACGAAGGCCAGAGCACACGCGTCGTTTGTACAGGGACCACTAACGTACCGCATGGTACCATACAGTGGGTTAGGTAAGAAAAAAAGCCTTCCAAAATCTAAAATCCACATTATGCATAATTCTAGAAACCCCTCATTTAAATTGTCGCATATAACAGTACGCTAAAACACTCACTAAAACAAAAGCTACACCAACATACATTATACAAGCTAAAATTTACAAGCTAAAGGTAATTTGTGCGGGAGTTTTAAATGTAACTAATATATAATTTGGCACAAGTTATGGCGCTCCCGTGTTGCCTATCTCAATAATAAAATTTATAATGTTAATTTCAACAACCATGTTGTTGATTGTACAACCATTGTTGAACCATGATACCATCGAGCTGGTGTGATATTGGCGCTCGAAGATGCGAATCGCTACCGACTACCCATACAAGTGACAGTCGAGATTAGTAGCAAACCTATAAACATATTGGGCTTGTTAGATTCGTCCTGACATCTCGGATCTACATCTAATCATATTGTGTTTTTAATTTATTTATGTTATTCACAGAGCCGACGGAGCTGCATTTTTATCAAACATGCGTGATAACAATGGTGTTTTGAGTATTGACTCAGCAGTGCTTGAGAACCAAGGAGTTTATGTCTGCCAAGCGACATCATATGACATCAGTCCAGTGCAGATTACAGTCACTGTGACGATGATAAACACTCCTTCGCCCGAAGAAAGTTCTAGAATTGTTGCATCAAATACAAACATCAAGATACCAACTGGAGAAACTGGTACCGTTGAGTGCAGCCCTCAAGGATATCCACGACCAATAATTAAATGGAGCAGAGTGAGTTTATTTTATAACAGATTATAAATCTGATTTTTTATTTATTTCAATCAATCAAATTTATTTATTTGTTAGTATACATTACAATAATTATAATCATATTTAACAAGTGTTTCTCTGTTTGAGGAGAATAGGCTCAGAAATAGACGATATACATAACTGTAGCATCATCTTTAGCGATATAATTAATGCATTAAGCTGCAGTTGTGGCATATTAATTACAATATGTGTATTGCAGTTAGTACATTAATATATTTCTTTATAGTATGAGGGAATATTCGGACCTGGTACCAGTCAGCGCGATAACACCTTGATCATATCGAATGCACAAGAAAGCGACCAGGGCTATTACACCTGTGAGGGCGTCGTCGATAATGTACCCATTGAGAATATCTACGTTCTAGTAGAGATTGAACGTAAGTTCATTTAGAATTAAACAAAACACTAACTTAGGCAACATAAGTAGAATTATAGCGATTATTAGCAAATGGCAATATAGTGGAGAAATTGAATGTGTTTTTTCATCCTTACTTAATGTTACAAATATGGGAGTAAGATTGTTTTTCTGTTACGCTTTTATTAACAACTGAACCATATAATTATAGACTTGACATATGAATTCCATCTTCTTTAAAATTTCGAACAATGGAGGAATGAAATAAGTGAGGTCAAATATTCTACGCGGATGTATTCGCAGGAAAAAGCTAGTAAACATTAATAATACAAAAATGGAATATTTATTTTTATTTACAGTTAATAACCATGCTTATACATTCACTCGTCAAGAATTCCATCAATTGAAATATATCCATTGTTCAAATTCTATAGGTCGTGAACCTCCTCGCGTCCAGATTTGGCCTACGAACACATTACACATTGTCTCTCTCGGTAGTCAATACGACTTGCATTGCCGAATCGAAGGAGGTATCCCTGAGCCAACGGTCTCGTGGGACAGAAACGACGGCAGGCCTCTATCTTCATACGTGCACATAATGAAACACAACGTTCTGAGGTAATTCACAGAAAACTGCATATGATGTACAAGTTACTTTTAGAGTGTAACCTACCTTTGTTAAGTTACTTTTAAAGTGTAACCAAGGCAGGTTACACTGTTAAGTTACTTTTACAGTGTAACCTGTCTTACCTGTGTAAGACGGAGTATGCTGGAGGAAAATTAAGTGCGCGATTCATGTATAAACAAAATGGTGTTACTATTAATAAGGAATAAATTTTACGGAGTTTTATTCTTCAGGTAGAAGAATAAAAAGTTTTATTCTTCAGTTAGAAGAATAAAACTCTCAAGATGTTGAGACGTACTGCGGGTATTGCTATGAAAATCCCACCGATTCAAAGGAGTAGGTTAACTTGATATTCATTACTACAGAATTAAATAGATTAAAACGCTATGTAATTGTTATGACTGTATCAGATGCAATGAGTCAAAAGTAATATTATAAAGTTCCACGCGCTTGGGTTTGTTCGGGAGCTGTCGGTGTCTTCGGCGGCGGATTCAATTTTTTTATTTTTATTTTCAAACAACTTTTGATTTACTGCAAAAAAAAACTGTTTCGTTACAAAACTTATAATTATGATCTCTCCGTTTACTACAAAAAATGAATGTTTTTTTTATCAAAAACCCAATTTCAGATTCGAAAGGATAGATGTTAACGACGAAGGCGAGTACACATGTACTGCATCGAGCGTGGCGGGCACGGTCAGCGCCAAAGCATTGATCAAAGTAGTATCGATGCCCGAGATCACCATCACCCCCACTTCTTACACGCAAGTTGTTATCGGGGACCCCGTCAACATCGAATGCAGGGCTCAAGGATACCCGGATCCAGTAGTTACAATCAGTAAGTTATGGAATTTTAGGCCCCATCATGTTTGAGGTGACAACCCTTAATAAGAACACCGTCCTACGCCATCCTTGTCACATAACCATACTTACTCTACTAAGTAAATGCGCTTTAGTCGTCGTAGTCGAGCACTAACTTATTTAAGGTAAGAAACTCCAATTCGGAGTGGTTATTTAGTGACCTAATCAAAAAGGTGTCTCGACTTTTTAAAGCATGGCTTGTCTTCCAAAGACTAAGACGTACACTAACGACAGCTGGGACCAAGAATCTCATGTGTCTTTTGAGATGCGAAAACTCAATTAAGCTTAGATAAGCCACTGATTACACGTACCTACCGACCTACTTCACTCGGTCGATCATGCATGTCAAGGGTAGGACATGGCATGGCATTGTTCACTATCTAGACATCTAATATCTAGACAACGCGATAAGAGTTAAGACAGTCCAAGTTGATTGCCACGTTTTATTTTATAATTTTTTTTTATATGTCTTCTTTTTGTTTTTTATAAATCGTATCTGTGACTGATCATCATCATCATTTTGAAAATGAATTACCCGAAGTTGAAAATCGAAGAAAAAGTCCATAGGTTGGAATTACAAAATATTCGCGTGTGCTGAGGAGTTTCTTTTGCCGTTTCTTCTCCTCAAAATAGCATCTTTCCAAAACGGTGGTAGATTAAAAAAAATGCTGACGTTCATAACTGTATTTTTAATACCCACGAAAATAAATGAATTTTGACTTTCAGTTGATTATGCAGAAATTATGAATACTTGTATAACTTGGATGAAAACACTAGTTTAAGATAATAAGAGCAAGTTAATAATTTATCACATCATAAGCATTTATTAAAATAATGAACGATTTTCCACAGAGGACCAGAATTCCCAAGAAATTGTGAGCGGTCTCAGAATAGCTGTACTGAAGTTGCCTTCCGTTAGCTTCGAGAATAACGGAGAATATTCCTGCAATGCGAACTCGATAGCTGGCAGCGTTGAGGAGCGGTTTGTCATCCAAGTGGACCGAGGCGATGGCGCTGATTCTGACGGTGGTGACTTTAATGGTAATGAGGGTAAGTATTTATTTTATATTTAGTTATATATTTTATACATATTTATTTCTTTATACACGCACTATGAGATAGTTTGTACAGGGTACGATAAATTCCTGATAAGAAATATATTCCAGTAACCCCGTACACGTAACGTAAGCCCCGTAAGCCTATAATATTATAAATATGAAAGTGTGTGGGTTTGTCTGTCTTTCAAGTCGAAACAAAGAGATTGACGAGTGGGGACATATTTAATGGTCTGAAGAGTGACAGATGGCACTTTTTATGAACATTGCTACGACGGGTGAACCGTAGAGTAAATAAATAATCAAACTTAGTACATACAGAAAGACACTAAAACAGATACGTAGCTACATATACATTTGTAATTACAAAATATATTATTATGTATTTAATATATGTTTTTTTTTAAATACATATTTTCTGACCTTGACCTTTGTGTACCTGATGGTGAGCCATGTAGTTTTAAATGTGAAGACCCACTAATTTAATTTTAGAGTATATTTCTCGATACAATTACATATTTAATATAATGTTTAGAAGGCAGTGGAGAAGAAAGCTTCGCCCCGGATTCGGAGTACCCTTCCTATGACAACACATTAACAGCTATTGCTGGTATGAGGACCATTCTCAGGTAAGTTTAGTTAACTACTATTGTAATCAAACACCATGGTCGATTATTTAAACTCAAATAACCTATGAACTATTAAATAACGCTATATTTCTCTTCATTGGTTAAATAATAGAATTAGGTAATGTCAGCCATTACGTTTCAGATGCAATGTATCCGGTGAATATCAAACTGTGTGGAGTAGAGGAGACAGACAGCCGCTACAACGCAACGCAGAGCAATATGGTTCAGATCTCATTATTCTAAATGTATGTACAAGTTTCATATGCATTCTCTAGTACTATATTACTACTAGTTTATCTTATATATAAAATTCTCGTCTCTAGTTAGTTGACATACTCCTCCGAAACGGCTTGACCGATTTTTATGAAATTTCATTTTCTGAGTCTGAGAATCTGCTACTTTAAATTTTTCACAGCCCTAAGTGAGAAGGGTCGTCAACCCTTAACAACTCTTATTTTTATTTTTGACAAATTTTTATAATGTGGCAAAAAAAAATACATACAATCCTAACTTTTCACCCTTCAATCACCAAACCCCTATTTTTAATAGTCGTTTTAGTCATTTAATAGTTACAAATTACCTAGAAATAATTCGTATGGCAAAACAATGTATGCTGGGACAACTAGTTACTAAATACTATAATAAACTACTAATTTACCAAAATTAAATATAGTCGAGCTTTCTATGTCACAAAGTTTGTGTTGCCCATCCATTTTTGGTGAACAGCCGCAATCTTCCATGAACATAAAAATACAAAGATGTGTGATAAATAGTACTGGGCTATTAAGTCTCTCGTCGAGTACGAGTAGTTTGGTGGGGGAGAGTAAGGTATTTCGAGTGTTGAATGGTCCATACATCAGACCAATGTCTTTCGTCTCAAAAGTTATAGGTCCGTCTAATTATGTGGCTAGGATTGCCACTACAGCCGGCTAATACTGTGAGCGGTGTTGTTATTTTCTTGTTCCTCTAAGGATTTCTGACTCGATATTATAGGGAAATAGCAAGCATACGTCTCTCTTTACCTTGTGAATCGGGCCAATAGTGAAGCACTACGCCTCAGATCAATAAGAAATCACTGGTAACCCAATGCTCGAACAACTTCGTCTTTAGGTTCTGTTCATTCAATCCAATCTTTATCACAACAGACTACCAAGAGCGATGCCGGCCAATACGTGTGCACACTTATCAATCGCTACACCCAAGAACCCAAACGTGCGGCGTACACAAGACTGGAGGTGGTCAGCGCGCCACGTATCACACTGATACCAGAGAAGCAAGTGGCTAGGCCCGGGGAGTCCCCCAGGGTCCAGTGCGTAGTCGAAGGTGACGACGTTACCGTGCAATGGTCTTTGCCTAACAGACAACCATCTAGGTAAGTTTCTACTCTCTCTTAAAAAAACAGTGATAGCCTAGTTAGAACATTGGTCATCTGAACTGGAGCTCCTGAGTGCCTTGTTTAATTGTAAACAAAATTATTTTTCTTATTAATATAATAATTATAACTTGTTCCGGTGAAGTCAAAGTGAGAAAATCTGCACTCCTGAGAGTTCCCCATAAGATTCACGAAGGAGTATGAAGTCTACTAATCCGTACTTGTAGACAGCGTGGTAGACTACGGCCTATGTCCTCCACATTGTGAAACGAATCCCGTGCCCAGCACTGGGACAGGTATCGATTGCAATGAAAAGCTTTTATTAATGTTCTGGTAGACACCGGACCAGACTTGACCAGACCAGACAAATTGTAATGAGGAGATCATAACCAACTTACAATTTCAGTAGGAGTCACTTTACAGTGTGCGATTGGACTGAAATTCCCGTGCTTGTGTAAATTGGATGATATACATACAATACATCGCTGCCGTAGAGCCGGTCGGACGGTGAAACTAAAAAAAACTTTGAAAGGAAACGACATATCGCTATCAATTCATATCGTTCGTAATTTTAAATTGTTTGATGGAGAAGATTATACGCATATACTGAAACTAGGAATTGGCCGAGTAACTTGTCAACCAAATTATTCAAATTTTGACTTCTACCGTACTCATCGCTGTTCCATTGTAATGCAACATTATTTTTTAACAGCCGCATCCAAATCCGTGGCAACTACTTGCAATTCAGACAAATTGAAATCGAAGACGCCGGGGATTACATTTGCTCCGCCAGAAACAGGGTAGGCAATGCGACTGCTATTGCTGAAGTGGTCGTAAAAGGTATGTAACGCACTGTACATATAATTATAATGCTTTGCAATCATCACCGGATATACACGTAGAAAGACAGAACGCATTATTGTTAAAGCACTTAGGTAATACAAAATGTATGAACTCACCGATGTACAGGATGCACTTTAGTTTGTTGGCACCTGTCAAGAGCAGTATTGCGAGTAACACCGTATTTAAAAAAATGCATTAAGTGTCGACGCATCTTTATAAAACACTTAATCGTACCTACACCACGTACGCTCATTTTCACATTTGCTTGTAAGAATACCTTTTATTGCATGTCAATAACCAATAGAAGACATCGGTCGCACGATCTGGGAGTCTCATGATAACAACCAGTACGCACACGTGGGCGCGTCGGTGTATCTCAGCTGTAAGATGATACAGCCGGAGCTGCACATCCAATGGACGAAAGACGGAAAAGCTCTGCCCCGATCCGTCTCTATCAAGCGTGACGGATCCCTCTTCATCCGATACGCCCAGAAATCCGACAGCGGACGCTATGTCTGTGTCATGTCGGACATATATGGTGGCAAATCTAGCAATTACATCAACCTGCACATTGAGGGTCAGTGACAGCCGTCGTAGCAACGCCATTATCTTTTCAGTAGTTGGCGCTTTAAGGTTTTAGTACTCGTTCGCCCCCTTCTATCTTCTCTTCGCTTCGAGTATTTGTACAAATATCTACTCTAATCCGGCATGCTTAGCGGATCATTGATCCATTCTAAACATCACCCCTTTCTACGAATTTAGCGCAATAGTATAGTTTTGTGTCTGTTTATGTTTTAGTAGGTAGTAATCTATGTAGATATTGTTTTTGTTTTGTTCTCATAATATTACAGCTGTATTTTCTGATCTACCCGTAAAGGTTTAGAATGCTTGGACTCACAGTTTCTTTGTAACAATGGCGGTTGCATAGAAGTCGAGTTCCTATGCGATGGATACAAGGATTGTCTGGATGGTAGCGATGAAGCAAACTGTCCCACGAGGGATAAGCGACTCTCAAGGCCATTCAGCCACGTGCACTCCAACCTCGCTGGTAAATGCGGTTCGGTGGTGTTAGTATGAGGTCCTTGTGCTGTCGCTATGGGTCTTGGGCTGGATTACTATTGTCCATGTTGTAAACTAAACGTCCACCTCCACGAACCAGGAGGCCAAAACTTTCAACATTTCCAAATTTGTTTTCTGTTAATAACGTGTCAATTTTAATTTATCATACGTGAAAAAGGAGTATTATTATTGTTATTTCGACTTAGCGAAATTGTAACGTTTTATACAATTAATTTTTGAACAACATGAATATAAAACTATTATAAAATCCCTACACATAAAATACATCTAAAAAGTAACATTTAATTAACTATAGAGTTTTCAAACGGCTTAAAATATTTTCCCGAATTATGCGTAAGAATACACTTGCTTGATTTAACCTCCTAAAACAGAAATCTAAATTAAAATCGCTTTATCGATACTTTAGATAGACACGTCAAACTCGTTTTGGATCGGAAAAAATACAATGATTAAAAGATTAAAGCATAACAAAATGAAAAAAAAATACAAACGTGTATTCTTTTATTTGTACTCTTTGTCCGTGGAGTTGGATGTTAGTAATGGATATAATATATGTATACTGAAATACTGAATAATTTATTATATAACACTTAAAACAATAGACTGTTGAATTGGGAATGAAAATGTATGGTATATAGTAAAATGTATGCTCTATATAAGACTATAAAATTCTTGATTGTATATGAACGGGATGATGTAGTTTGTATCCTGTCTTGTGTAGTCCATAACTCGATTGTGTCGTGAATATAGGCTTTAACAGAGGTGTGTGCTTTGCATGAGTAGAGATTTGTACTGTCAAATGTATTTATGAATGTGTTATAGTTTAAATAATATCTAAAATTATGGTGATGGACATTTTATTAATATTTTAATACATTTTAGGACCACGTGAAGAGGCTGCTGCACTGGTGGCAATTACCCAACCACGAAGAGCTTTTAGGGTTCGAGAGAAAGTAGAGATCATGTGCAGAGCGAACTCGAAGGACACCCGAGTAACATGGGAGCGATACGACACTAACCAATATGTTGACTCGAAGGTAATTATATGATTTTGTATGGAAAACCTGTATTATATTTGACTTTTAATTATATTGCCGCTCCTCATTACTAAGCAGATTTGACATATACTAACATGCTGCTCCAATAAACATTCGAGAAGGAGTTTGTGAGTAACTGAAATTTCAAAAGTGTTTTTATGTAGATCTAAACACACACCATATTTATATTTCCAAACTCAATATGTATCTATACTAATATTATAAAGCTAATAAGTTTGTTTGTTTGCTTGAACGCACTAATCTCAGGAACTACTGGTTCGATTTGAAAAATTCTTTCGATGTTCCATAGCCCATTTATCGAGTTAGGCTATAGGCTATATGTCATCACGCTAAGATCAATAGGAGCGGAGCACCAATAAATAATGTTCCAAAATCGGGGATTCTTTTTCTTATTAAGAGCTACCGTTGCGCGCGCTGCGTAAACTGTCGAAGTTTCGCAAAAATTATGTGTGACAGAGACGAAATCGCGGATTAAAGTTAGCGTTAGCTCAAAGTAACTATTCCACGCGAACGAATATGTGGGCCGAAGCAAGTCTATCATACAAGTAGTTTAACTTGAGTTCTTAAAACAGACGTATGGTGACGGCGCAGTTCTCATCATCCCCGGCGTGGAACAATCTGACACCGGAGTGTACCGGTGCATCGGACGTGACTCCCAGGGCCGTGTCAGCTACGACAACTTTACTCTCGAAGTCGACCCAGGTATGTTATGCAAATGTACATGCATAGAGTAACACACAAGTGTGATTTTTGTCGTTGTTTCCCATGCGTACAACAAAGAAGTGCAACAATTTACGTGCCTACGGATAATATGGGAGTTTTAAAGAGAAAAGGAAGAGGCAATTACTAAGTTGTTCTTGTCCTCTCGACATCTCAAAGGTAATCGCCACTTACCATCAGACTTTGCTTGCATCGAATATTCGGGCGGCCATTTTAACGTGAAACTTTTATTTCAATGTGTAGCTTAAAGGGCTTATTTTGTACAATTAATGATATCGTCATTATATAAATTACACAATATTTATAAAAAGGAAGTAAACAAACTGAAATTATTTGTCTTTAAATGATCTTTTGTTGCAGGTTCAAGCGGCCCATCGTACCCAAGCGTAGATCGCGACCAGATATATAAAGCTTCGTTAGGAGACACTGTCGATCTCCCTTGTGTACACAATCTTGAAGAACCAGTGACCTATGAATGGAGAAGAGAGTACTCTCAGTTGCCTGCTGAGCTCAGACCCAACGAGGTAATTCTATATATATCATCATCATAAAGCTATCGGTACCATGCTGGGGGACGCGGTACGGACCACAGTCAATTAAATATATAAATGATTGAGTTCACAGGTTTTCAGGAGATGTTTTGAGTAACACTTAGGTGCAGTTTTCACCGAAGAAAGTGATAATTAATTTATAACACGCATATTATTGGCTCGTATGCCATTGCGGTGCGGTCTACCCCACATTCAAGACCCAACTTGGGGTTTCTTGAGATCTTATAACCCCAGTGGTCTTATAAAAAAAAGGTTGCCGACCCGTGCTCTGTTGTATCAAATGATTACACTGGAACACTATACATATTTACAAGTTGACTTCGTATTTTTAGAACAATCTGCATTTGGAGAAAGTGACGGAAGACGATGCGGGCACGTACATATGTAGAGTCAGCAACAGCTGGACTGCGGTGGAAACGCGCGCCGTGCTGCGCGTCACTGGGGTTATCCCGCGGTTTAATGGCAACTCCTGGATCGCCCTACCGAAAATAAAGGATGCTTACCTACAATTCGATATCGAAGTGGCGTTCAAACCAGCTGGTAAGTACTAAATGGTACGCTTTGGCTCGAGAGCCAGTTCACCTCTTTTTCTCCCCATCCTTCGTCCATCCTCCTCCTCATTCTTCTTCTGTCTCCCGTCCTGAATTGGTATGATGTTAGTGTATCTGGGGTCAGTTGCTGACGTTATTGAACCCAGTTACTTTAGCAATGTACTGCTTCCCTTGGTTCTTTCTCTTCCTTGTGTATGCGGGTCTATTAGGTCCGTCCAGGCAACGCATTAGTAACACCCGAGTCTGGTGTTGTTACCGTCCATGGCGGCGGTGATCATTTACCATCAGGTGACCCTTCCGCTCGTTTGCCAGCTTATCACATAAAAAATGTATCGAATAGCCTCTTGATAAACAAAGATCAGTAACTGTAGTTATTGGTACCTAATATAGTATACTGGTATGTATAATATAATACTCTGACTATTGCTAGGAAACCGACATGACGATTATTTACTTATAGAGAGAAACCCTGTAGACGGAGAAGTGTCTTGAAAGCGAAACAAAAATGAAAAAATAAAAATCTATATATATGTAAATGTACATGGGTCATACGTGGCGCGTCTGGTACAGATATTTAATAGGCTTTTTTATACAAAATAATTTGGAACAAAGATAATGAATCTATCCAAATAACTATGTTCTCAACCAATGTTATCTAAGTTTTCAATCAATTTTATTTTTTCAGATAACAATGGTCTAATACTTTACAACAACCAGTACAGAGATTCAAAGCGGCTCGGAGATTTCTTAGCACTTCAGCTGGTTAATGGAGTACCAAGATTTACCTTCGACACCGGAGATGGTGCTCTGGTGGTAAACGGAGACAGACCTCTTACGCTTAACACGTGGCACGTCATTCGCCTTAGTAGGACCGATGTTGCAGGTAAAACCATGATTTTCTATTTGATCTTATCTAAGGATGGGTTTAGGCACCCCTGTAAGTGTGTAAGTGTGTGTACCCCTTCAACTTATATTTCACCCACTTTCTACGGTCCGATGAGACTGAAAAATTGTACACTTTTCAACAATACAGTTATGTTCGTAGTAAGATGGCGCATTTTTAACATCTTTTCCAACATATGTATAGTATCCGATAATCGTTAATTAAATAAATTATTAACTTTCTGCACTCCTTTGCAATATGCAATTTAACTGTATTAGAAACAAGAGATTAATTCTTTTGAAAGTTCTATAAATTAAATATATATTATTTGAGGAACTACATAAACTCTTTCACTGTTGTCATATTTATTGTTAAATCTTACGTGACATGTTTAATATAATGAAATTTAAAATACAGTTGGCTAAATGGCCCTCGAGTTATATACCCCTATAAAAATATCTTCTACTTGCAGCAACAATGGATGTGGACAGTACTGGGCCGTTCGTCGAACGATCTATAACTAAGAACAGTTTCATCGAACTTGAGGATCCTTTGTACGTGGGAGGTGTGCCCGATTACAGAGATCTACCGTACCAAATCAGCAACACTAGTGGGTAAGTCAAAGCTTACGTCGGCCACAATTTAGATGTAAAGTTTACAAAAAGAGTTGTATGCTCGATATCGGTTACTAAGCAACGATTGTTGGTAAACATTATTTTTTTAATCGTGGCGAGTGATATAGGTGGAGCGTTGACCCAAGGAGATTGCGAGTCATCGCTAGATTCAAAAGGGTCTAGGTCGGTCAGAATAGCGGTAATTATGGGAGGCGTATGTCCAATAGCGGACGTTTAATGGTTAAACGTTAAGTAATTAATGGAATATCCAAATTTCAAACTTCCAACAGAAAAGTACACGCCTGCAAAGGCAAGGCATGTTGTAGTTTAAAATACATTTTATGTTTACCACTAACCTCAAATTTTCTTGAACATTGTTTACCTCGCCTTATTTTAGCTGTGGCCAAAATATGCCACCTGCATACGCAATGTACAATTATCTTATTTCTTGTCAAATATGAAAAGTATATTTCAGTGTTTGTATTTTAGATTATCTTGTTCTATTTCATAACGTTAGATTCGTGGGCTGCATCAGCGTGCTGATTTTGGGCAGAGACAACCAGAACTTAATGGTTTACAACCAAGGAAGCTACAATGTCCAGAATTGCGATACATGCACGCCAAACCAGTGTCTCAACAACGGAATCTGCCAGGTCGCTTTTCATATTATTTTAGCATAATTCCTTTTTTATGTTATAACGGGAGTATCGGTTCCAAATGCAAATTTTTCTAAAAAACTACTGAACCAATTCAACTACGCGCTGAAAGTTAAAAAAGTTCTATTGAACACAAAAACTAATCACATGAAAATTTATTTAATGACATCAGCAAAAATCTTAAAATCAAATAGGTTTATGTTTCTTAATACCATATTATCAATAATTTACTGCTAAGACTACTCCTTTAGGAATAATTGGTAATTTTGTCAGTAACAAATAACTTAATATTATGCAGGAGGCGCGAGTTGAAAACGGCTATGTGTGTCACTGCGCGACCGGCTTCGCTGGCCGCAACTGCGATAGGTCTGGCGAGGCTTGCCGTCCAGGCCTCTGTGGTCCCGGCAAGTGTGTCGACTCGGACGATGGCTACAAGTGCAAGTGTCCAATTCCGTACACCGGAAAGCAGTAAATATATATATTTTTTTTAATTTTTTTTTTTTTATAATTGTTTTTTTTTATTGTTTTTTTATAATTGTTTATTTTATAATTTAATATAATTTTTGTTATACCAATTTTGTAATTAATCGTCAGAAACGGATCTCAGTTATCGTAACAATAAAATAATTTTATATTAATATTTTCAATTTATTCCTCCAATCTAATCTTTAACGTTACAGGTATGTACTCGGCTGGCTCTGACTTAATTCATCTGAGTATACTTAGTAGTAATATTTACGTAGTAAAAGTTTGATTTTAAAAAATCTGAATTTATTCGCAGCTGCGACGTAAAACAATCTATCGACTACCCGGCGTTCACCGGAAGCGCTTACTTAGCAGTCAAGGCACCAGCCACAGCGAGGTTCTTCAGTATGTCCATGAAGATCAAACCCACCGCTGCCGTCCCTGACGGGATCATAATGTACTGCGCACAGTCCCCCAGAGGGAATGGTGGTTTTACATCTCTTGTCGTACGAGATGGTATACTGGAGTTCCGTTACGACCTTGGCGATGGTAAGAGGCTTGTTGATAACTTCACACGAATCATTTACTAAGACTTAGGAAATAAAGTCTCACGAAAGCCAAGAAATTAAAAAGCCCACGTGTGTGTATCACTAATGATGTAACGAATGATAGTTTTTTTAGAATGCGAATGTTAATATTCTTTAATGAATATATTCATGACAAGGATGCTCGGAAATAATACACACCCGCAGCCGGTTCCACCCAAGTTTGTTCTTTGTAATCATTTTGTATTTTTTATGTATTTATGTACTTATTGTAAGGATGTGTTAAGGAGTTCCTTTCGCCGTTTCGTCTCCTCATTATTATAGCACCTTTCCAAAACGGTGGTAGATTTAAAAATGACGTTCATAAGAGTATTAGAAATACCTACATGAAGTACATGATTTGAATTTGACTTTATATCAAAACGTTGGAAACCAGATAGCAGGTAAACCAGTTTTGCAAACAACACGTCGGTGATGCCCTCTATGTACATGATCTATACTGACTTCATACTGTCCGCATGATTATATATTCATACATCTTCGTTTAATTACCAACGAAATAAGAAAAAGTAAAGAAAAACATTCTACGTTCAACTTAATTATTACTATTGTATCTAGTTGGTTGTGATAAATAATTTTAACACACGTTGCGATATTGAAGGAATTGGAATATGGAATGTGTTGGCTGTTTGAAATGAAAACACCAGCCTACATTTCAAGTGAGCCGGTATATCTCGAGACACATTCTGGTCGCTTACTCGAAATGTAGCTGTATTACTCATTAGTATTACGTCCGACTTTTGTACTAACATTTTTGTTATCAATAAAGAATAAATAATAATATTAATAATTACCTTTAAAAAATCATAATTTTATAATTTGGGATTTCATTACGCAAGCTGTTAGGTATTTTACAAACTTGAATTATTTTTTTACGATGCAGGCAGCCCTCCGGTGGTGCTGAGGAGTAATACCACACTGCGAGGTGATGACTGGACAGACGTGAGGTTGACCCGCATGGGCGTCGCCATCTCCATGAAGATCGGTTACTTCAATGAGTACGGAGGAGAACTTGCATCCACCAAGGTACATGCTTTTAACATTACACCAGTAACTTTCTTCGTTTCACTCTGACGCAGCTAAGTGCCGTTAACGTGCTAAGGGATTCTTAACTTCTTAGATCTTCAATTCAGATCAGTCCTTTCTGAGATGTTCGCGCACACTCACATAGCGACAGATTTACTACAAGTAGGATATGGCGAGGTGATAATGGTGACTGTACATACGCGGAACTATGCGCAATTGGAAGAGAAATGTTTACAGACATCTATTATGCACAAAAACCGCAACCGATACAAGGCCTACAAAGAAAACTTATTATATCAGCACTTTAACGTGTGTGACAAATGAAAATTAATTTTCAATAAAAAAATCACGTCACAATAGCGCGTTTTGTTAACACTGTATGGTTAAAAAATATGAAATTAATTGACATATTTATTTAGCCAGACTTTTAATGACCGTCATATTGGTTTGTTTACACAATTATTTTTCAAGCGGGGCAGTATTATAGTACCTAACTGTCGTCGCTTCACTTCGGTACAGCGTAGAGCATTACGTTGAATTCTTTTTATTTATTTAATCTCTATATATTTATAGTTTGCATCGAAGAATGTATTTTATTTGGAATTTATTTTTTATGTGTCGGCTATTACATTTTAATGTTCTAAATAAGTAAACAGCGGTGCGGTCTTAAAGTTTAACGCGCACTAATTTAGCAGAAGCGTATTCACTCTTGACTTGAAGACACATTGTAATCGAACGGAAACACCGACGCGGGCAGCTTTTTAAATGAGTTCTTTTGTATCGCAGGATCTAACGTTCGACACGCCTCTGTTTGTTGGTGGCGTCGATGAATCCATCGTGCCAAATCCCGACACAGGAGTCACCAGTGGCTTCAGTGGTTGCATCAAAGAAGTGAGTTTGTCCTACTAAATCCCGTATTTAGATATAGGCCCTCAGCAGTGATGGCCTAACGGTTACAATGTTATGTGTGTTTAACAAAGAAATTATGACTTGCTTCGGTGCACAACATCGTGAGGAATACTGCAGTCGTGACATTTACCCATGAAGTTCACGAAAATGTGTGAAGTCTATCAACTAATTTGCCAGTGAGACAGCTTCAGGTTGGAGCGTGTGTATACAGGTACAGTGTGACCCATTTAAGTTTTATATTTGTGATGTGTTATGTACATGTCGCCTAATGCGTGATATAAATATGTTTTATCAGCTTTATTTACACAGATAATAAGTATTAAAATTCTATTTGTATATTTCTTTGACAGGTATTGCTGAACAGTAATTCGCTGGACTTGAACTCTACACTCCATTCGGCTAATGTTCTAGAGTGCGTTAATACCGACCGCGGGGATATTCCTGAGGTAATAAATACTACAAAAAATTTAAAATCGATTCATCGTGGACCGAGTACCTGTTACATAATACAAACAATTATTAAATAGTTTTATTAAGTTCTGCAAATTGTCTTTTAATGTAACGTAATTAGGTACCCAGGTCGTCACGATCACAAACAGACATTTTATATATTTGCATGGATACATAAACGTATTGAAATTATAAGGAGTTTTATACATTTTATTAATGTCGTTGCAGCGCTCAAAAAGTGGGAAAATTCCAGTAAGTAAATAATTAAGATAGGATTAGCAGTGAAGATATAAGTGATTATTAAAATTGTGTATGTGCTAACTATCAAATCACATTTGGTATTCCTTGTTGTCCACCTCCTCATTATAAAGGATATGAACCCAGATTTTGCACAAGAATTTTATCGTTTCCTTCTTAGCGGTAATGCATTGGTGACACTTCTGATATTTCAAACCCATGGACAGTGGTAGATACTGGCTCCAACCCATCGATGGCCCACTGACGGGTATCCTCATACGGAGGAGGCCTAGAGCATACGCCACCACGCTGCTCCAATGTGGATTGGTGGGGGGGTTGGTGGCTAACCCAAGCGTCCGAAGTTTTTATATCGCTAAATCTTCCGACATGCCTTGAGAATTGCTATATAATGCGGGACTGATGGCATTACGTGTCCTCCGAAGCACGGAAGCGTTCATAATTTTTTTACTAGTGCCGGTCACCCATTCTCCAACGCTTATATGAATATTCCTGCTAAAAATTATATTTGTGCCTTAGATTGACAGCGTATGCAGTCAATGCGCAAATGGAGGATATTGCTTGAGCGGCGACGCCACAGCCTGCACGTGCCCTTCAGGGTACACAGGGTTGTACTGCGAGAACCGCGTCATCTACAACAACCCTCGGTTCTCCCGTGAAGACCCCTGCATCCACCGCCCTTGCCGCAACCTAGGGACCTGCAGTCTTGATCGTACCAAGAGCATGAACTACTCATGCGACTGCCCACTTGGCTTCTCTGGTTTCAACTGCCATATTTGTAAGTATTCATGTCATTCTCTCTGTCATCCATGGATGTTGCTTATACCTACCTACTAGCTTACTATGCAAGAATAGTCGCTGAATCGTTCTCTTTAATCTTTCACAATCTTCATTTCTCAAAAGACTTTTAATCTTTCACAATCTTCATTACTCAAAAGTTACGTTATTACAAAGTACATTTCATTGTAATCCATTACCAGAAAAATCCCCCAATCAGTTTATGAGTTTACGCATTACAAACAAAAGAAAAAAGTAATAAAACTTTGCTCTTATAATATTGGTGTAGATTCGTTATCTCTAAATGAATACATGAAAAAAAAAACGTTTTTTACAATACCATATTCTACCGACAGGAGATTGAGAAGAGTATTGTAGGCACCAGTGCGACCCAAATTTTTGCATTATTTATTGTTATTATTATTCATGATATTACTTATTCTGCAGCGGAACCAATCGGAGACAGCGTGAGCTTCACTGGCAACGGGTACCTGGAAATAACAAATCAGCTTTCCTACGAAACACTAAACTACTCCCCGGCTATGTTCGCGATAGCATTCGAGGCCAGCAGGGACGGAGTACTACTGTACCAACGAGAAGCAAACGTCCCGCCCAATAGCCACAGCGACTACATTCTGTTACTAGGTACGTAAATAAACACATACATGACACAAACACACCATGCTACAAACATTAAAACTATATTACAATCCGCAAAATATACAAAAAACAACAATTACTTCAGTGGTTGGTGAACCTGACTACTGGGCCGGGGTTAGTGGGTTCCATCCCTATCCAGAACTTCTCTACAATGAGCAGGAATGTGTGTTCTGTGTGTGTCTAGGTGTAATACACGTTTATCAGCTGTCTGATCACCATAGCAAACTAATGCTTAGTTTAGGATCAGAGGGCCGTGTGTAAAATTTATATTTAACCTATACTACTCGTATGTTATACATTAATTTGAATTTCATCTTTCATTTTACTGGTTAATCTATTGATCCCGAGTGAGGCCTTTAACAATAACAGACAACGCAGAATTTTTAAGAATAAATTGTTTATTCTCAAAGTACCTATAAAATTTATGTAACACAAAAGTCGCAAAGCCGCGATCTCTAATACACAATTACGTATCTCTACACCACACATATAAATATATTTATATCTATACCATTAAACTTTTAAATTTACTACTGTTGTTAATATTAAATTATTTAGTATTTTTTATCTATACAAAAGATCTTAAATTATCTGTGCATACTGTCATGTCTATTCTCTATTCTTCTCAAATAAAACTTCGTTTCGAACTCACGGCTTATGGCATAAGCCCAATGCCGTTAAATTTTAAATAAAAAAAAAACAAAAGAACTCACGGCCCGATGATTTCTCTAACCAAAATTCCCTAATTTTTTAATTGTATTAGGTATGTTAAAAGAATAAAACACTATACTTAAAATAATTTGAAACTCTTTTACATGATATATCTTGCAATAATTTTTAACATTTTCTTGTATAAACGTCTTGTTTTAGTGGAAAATGGCGTTGTGGTACTGGAATGGAATACGGGTAGCGGCGCGTCTAGAGTATCGGTCGACAACATAAGGGTTATTGACGGCCACCGTCATATGGTAAGTGTTGGTATATATATGTATAAAACGACAGTTATATCAAATAATTCACTATTGCACATTGTACAATATAAATTGGGCTCACCGCGACCGCCATTCACTCCGAGTATCATAGGAGAAAAAGAAATGTTGCCCTATAACAATAAATAAGCTTAATTAATGTTACCAGATGTAAACAGAACAATAAATACAGATTATATTTAGTAACTAATTATAAAACAAATTTTATGCTCAGTACATACATAACAGTAAGAGAAAGGTTTTTTAAATTATCCTACTAATAATCCTACGTAGACAGCGAATATCCGCTGGGTACAGAAGGCTCATGACCGGTCAGAGTCGTAAATTGGGGGAGGCCTAGGTCCAACAGTGGACGTCGAAAGGCTGATGGATGGATGGTTGGAAT